>JAANIB010003124.1:50022-62566 GCA_017607565.1 Acromyrmex heyeri | reverse complement strand
CTCTCTCTCTCTCTCTCTCTCTCTCTCTCTCTCTCCCCTCTCTCTCTCCCTTTCTCTCTCTCTCTGTCTCTCTCCCTCTCTCCCTCTCTCCCTCTCTCTCTCCCTCTCTCCCCCTCTCTCTCNAAATGCGTAACTCTCTATACATATCGGTTATTGCGAAGAATATTGCTAAGGTCTCGATAGTCTAAAGGCTCAGGACGCTCGCACGCATTGCAAGAGATCCGGGTTCGACTCCCAGCCGAGGTAATATTTTTCGCAATAAGTTATTTTTTAAGATTAATTTAGAAAATTGGGGGGATTATTAATATTTCAGATTGATTGCGTTGAAAGTCCAACAACCATATCGGCACGTAATTATCATTTCTGAAATTAATTCATTTATATGAATATATATATTAGTTCAACATCTCAACACTTAGATCGTAGTGGCGCTTCGTATTTTAAAGTAATGTTATTTAACATAAACAGTCTTGTTTCCAACAATCTTATTGATCTTTTATATTTAATATTCGTTCTATGATGATGTAAAACTAACGAATTTCTAAACATATGATTTAAATGAACTGCAATGACTTCATACTCTTTACAACACAAATAACTCTCTATGGGCCTAAGGCCCGTTCTACAATCAGTCGGACTCGGGCGTCGTACGCATGCGCACTGAATTGTCGGCTATCGAAAAAAGTTGTAGCAAGTCGGCTGTCGTTGTCGGAATAGAAGATGGTCCATTCCCATCTTTTCCGACTACGACTAGATGAAACATAACACTTCGGACACATTTGTGTATGGATAAACAGATATTTTTATACGGATATATGGATATATTTATATTATATTATGGAATTATTGAATGTAGATGAAATAATTATTGATTTTGTTCGCGAAAATCATTGCTTGTATAATAAACGCTATGTGGATTTTAAAAATGTTAGCAAAAAAATCTGGTTAGATCTGTGGCAAAAAATATCCACAAATTTGAGAAACTGTTATGATATAAATATGTCAGGTAATTTTTTGTTTGTTAAATTATTATTTGTGTAAAGAGTACATTTGACGAAGAGAGTTATTGTGTCGATTTCGGCTGTCGCTAGTCGTTTGTCATATACACAGTGCGACAAATATGTTCCCGGACACGAACCATATCTCAGCAACCAGTGGCGATATCTGTGCGTTCAAACATGCATTTTAAAAGTTGAACATTTTGCTATCATCTGTCAAAGTTTCATTCATTTTGGTTGACATATAACGAAGATATGACAGTTCATGTTAAACAAGATTTTGGTCGAGGTAAAAATTTTCAATTACTGGTGCATATTATCTCGAAGTTTTAAAGCGATTGATGGGCAAAATTCATCGTATTCGCCCCGAATATCGTGATCCAGAAGATTGGTCTTTGTTGCATGATAATGCACCGAGTCACACTTCATTGATTGTCCGTCAATGTTTGGCTCGAAATCTGTGTCTCTGTGTTAAACCATCCACCATATTCACCTGATTTGGCCCCCTGCGACTTCTCATTATTCCCAAAATTGAAATTGAAATTGAAAGGACGCTTTTTTGATGACATTCCGACCATCCAATCAGCTTCTACACAGGCACTAGAAGCAATTCCGCAAACTGAGCTAGAACATGCATTTGAATCACTATTGAATCGCTGTAACAAGTGTATTGAAGCCAGAGGAGATTATTTTGAATAATAAAACCAAAAAATAAGCATATTTGTTATTTCAATTATGATTTTCAGGCCCTGTCCGGGAACATATTTGTCGCACTGTGTATTGTACGAGTATGTCGCACATGAGACTTGCTATTCTATAATTGAGTCCGAAGTCGGAAGGTAAAGAACAAATGTAAAGAATGGATATTGAAACGTTGAATACATATTCAAATTTATTATTAATTTGGACGCAAATTATATGATTGTAGAATAATGCGACTCCACTTGCTTGACGACTACTACGCATTGATTTAATTAAGTTTTATAATATTGAAAAGGATCAAACGATGATCGAAACGAATATTATTCAAGTTATTAAACTTGAATAAATTTATATATAATACACGAATTCACCCAGTGTCAGCTCTTATAGGCATTTCTTTAGTTTGATACAAAATAATTAAATTACAAAATATTTTTATATTAAATAATATAATAATAATTTAACAAATAAAAAATTACCTGACATATTTATATCATAATAGTTTCTCAAATTTGTGAATATTATTTGCCACAGATCTCTTTTTTGCTAACATTTTTAAAATCCACATCGCGTTTATTATATAAGCAATGATTTTCGCGAACAAAATCAATAATTATTTCATCTATTAGGTGTACAAATAATTTTCCCGCCGTTTTTTAGCAAAAATTAAGCATTTATTGTGAAAGAACGATACATAATGTTTTATTGAAAGTATTGTCCATTGCTAGCCACTTTTTCCCATCTTTCTAGTAGCATACGGATACCGCGTTGGAAAAACGCTTCATCTTTTGAGGCTATCCAATTATCGATCCAATTTTTGATATCTTCATATGATGTGAAGTACTGCTCAGACAGGCCATGCGCCATCGATCGAAATAGATGGTAATCGGAAGGGGCAATGTCTGGTGAATACAGCGGATGGGGTAGAACTTCCCAATTGAGTGTTTCCATGTAGGTTTTGATCGGCGCCGCAACATGTGGTCGAGCATTATCATGCAGGAGAATAATTTTGTCATGCCTGGAGTAGTAGTGGGCGCGTTTTTCCTTGAGTGCTCGGCTCAATCTCATTAATTGTGTTCGGTAGAGAGTCCCAGTAACGGTTTCGTTCGGTTTGAATTCATAATACACGACACCAAGCTGATCCCACCAAATACACAACATGAGTTTTTTTCCATGAATATTAGACTTGGCTGTCGATGTTGAAGCATGGCCAGGTGATCCCCATGATTTCTTCTTCTTTAGGTTATCGTAGTGGATCCATTTTTCATCACCAGTGACTATACGATGTAAAAAATCCTTTCGTTTATGCCTGACAAGCAGCATTTCACATATGGAAAATCGGCGTTCAACGTTTCTCGGCTTCAGTTCATATGGAACCCAATTCCCTTGCTTTTGAATCATTCCCAATGATTTCAAACGATGTGAAATTGCTTGTTGAGTCGCTCCTAATGTAAGTGCAAGTTCTTTTTGCGTTTGGCACGAATCTTCATCCAATAATGCTTCCAATTCCGCGTCTTCGTACACTTTCGGCCTTCCGCTACGTTCTTTGTCTTCGACGTCAAATTCACCGTTCTTAAATTTTTGAAACCATTCACGACAACTTCTCTCACTTAAGGCAGCCTCACCATATGCTTCTACAAGCAATCGATGAACCTCAGCTGCAGATTTCTTCAAATTAAAGAAGTTCCCGCAAATGACGCTTATTCGGCTCAAAACTCGACATTTTCGCACAAAAAAAATATATGATGCTGATACAAAATCGCTAGTATTTCAAGCTTATGTTGTTGACAGATGTCCAACCTTATGATATAATGTTTTACATCAGACAATTTTAACCATAGCTTGCTAGTGGCGCCGTCTTTTGTCAAACGTAGGAAATTTATTTGTACACCTAATATATTCAGTGATTCCATAATATAATATAAATATATCCATATATCCGTATAAAAATATCTGTTTATCCATACACAAATGTGTCCGAAGGTTATGTTTCATCTAGTCGTAGTCGGAAAAGATAGGAATGGACCATCTTCTATTCTGACAACGACAGCCGACTTGCTACTTCATTCGACAGGCGACAATCCAGTGCGCATGCGTACGACGCCCGACTCCGACATACAACTAATTATAGAACGAACCTTAGAGACTTAAGTTGTAGACGTAAGTAACGCACAAGCTTTGACGTATGACGTACGATTTATTGCCGTCTCTAGGAGACAGGATAATAAGTTGTATGTCATACGTGAAAGCTTGTGCGTTATTTATGTCACAATTTAAGTCTAAGTAAGTGTTACGACAATTTTTGTGCTCAGACTCTAACGTGGAATTTCAGATAAGTTTTCTTTTTTTTATAAGTTTCACAAATTGCATTACATAAAAAACAATTGCTTTATGGATTTTTACTACATTTTTCAGGTATTAAAGTCTATAATAAACGCATTACCGTGAAAATTTTTCGAAAGGTTTTCATAGTGATACGCTACGGACTAAACTCGCTCTTCGACAGACTCATCTATTGGCTGGGTTAGGCTGGTTTTTTTTCTATTGGCTCCAGTTTAGACTTAATATATGTTATAAGTTTATGTTTCGTATATGTTGTATACATCTCAAAATATAAAAAAATATTGTATAGAAAATAAAATAAACATATTTTATGCTTATGCATGTTTATATATATTTATATATAGCAATGTATATATTAACATAATATAAATTAACATTTTCATAAATTATTAATATTATTTCGTGAGATTGCATGCCTATTATCGGCCTAACACAGCCTATTGAGTTGAATCTCAATGTGGAATATATTTGACAGCTATTATGAGACGTCGCAACGACTGTGCTATCCGTACAGACAATTCCGACAATCACATCTATCAAAAGATCGAAGAATATTCCGTGAGTATCCTAACCTGACTTCTTGGCTCACAGATTTTCTCGAATGTCGTCTTTCATCTTTGCGACATAGCCAGGCAATAGATGAGTCTGTCGGAGAGGGTTTAGTTCATAGCGTATCACTACGAAAATCTTTCGTGTATTTTCACGTTTATTATAGACTTCAATACCTGAAAAATGTAGTAAAAATCTACAAAGCAATTGTTTTTTATATAGTGGAATTCGTGAAACTTACAAGGAAGAGAAAACTTATCTGCCACATTAGTCTCCTAGAGGCTTGCTGAATATTGTATATTTACGCTTTCTCGTACTTTACGCCAAGATCCATATATTCTATTGTCACTGTTTTTTTCCATGGAATAAAAATACTAAAGTTATTTAAAACTTCTGAAAATTCAGGTTATTTCGTCTTTCCGTCAAATTTAGTTGTATACGGACATAAGATAGTCATATCGTTAATCGCGCACGGACTGTGAACATTAATGTAAAAAAGTGATCACTTCTAAATTTGGAAAAATTTTCGAGAGAAAAAATCGAAATCCTTGGATGTACATACATTAGGTTAGAAGAGATTAAAAAGCGGATTCTCTCGTCGTTAAAAACGTCGTGCGTGAACCTAATCTCACGTCCTCCTGGATTGCATTATTCTTTCGATAAATTTATTCAGTTCGAGATGGCCGATTTTTTAAGTTTTATGTAGCAACAACAGAGAGTATGACGATATCTATAAAAAAATCATACTTCTAATTTATTTATAAACTATTTCCTTTATTTAATATATTAATCTTTTTTCTAAATAATTAATTAGCATATTCTATTTAATTTGTAGAAATGCCTACGTGTTGTATTCAAAACTGTAAGAGTCGTACATTAGTCGTACATTTAGTCGATCTTAAGTATCAAATTACATTTATTAACATTATTGTTTTAACATTATTAATTTTATTAACATTATTTTATTTATTTACAAGCTTTTGTATTTTTTCAAATTTTAATTTTGTTTTTATAATTGTTATATATGTATTTTTATCAACACTGCATTTGAATTTAGCGCTAAATTTTGAACAAATTTCTGATTGGTCGTTCTTTTTCGCCATTATGCGCAATAAAATTTCTTATATTCTTAAGGTGAAATCACACGGTTCAGAATAGGACTGCGGAGTACAGAATGCGTCATTGAAGCAACCAATTAGCGCTATTTCGCACTTTTCCATCATGCAAGTTTTGTGTGCTATGTTCACATGATGAGTCAAAGATGTATCCAACGCGAATATAATTTAAAAACTACTAACTTCATGTTAATAATTTGTTTATTAAAATGAAATATAATTTTTCAAATTGTAAAAACAATTATCACTGTTGTAGTATTTAATTTTATAATTAATATTTATAATCTCATAATAATTTTTTAAACTGCTTTAATGCATTTACTATCATTTTTCTGCATCGTATGCATATCACACAAAACTGGCGTGATGGAAAAGTGCGGAAAAGGGCACACTGAAATCACACGTAATGAATCATTATTTTTTTTTTATCTTGGTATCTATATTTATGCATTCAGATTTTGTTATTTTGCTTCATTCATCTCGACATTACTCAATTCCATTATATCAATCAGCATCAAATTATTTTAACCTCTCAAAATACAACAATTTATTACAAGAACAATGATGCACTTGCTATTCCGCAACATCAAATGCAGAATAGCGCTGAGTGGTTGTTTCAATGACGCATTCTCTATTCTGCAGTCCTATTCCGCACTGTATGATTTTATCCTTAGGGTGAAATTACATGGTGCGGAAAACGGAATAGAGAATGCGTCATAGAAGCAACCAATCAGCGTTATTCTGCGTTATTCCAAATAGCGCTAATTCGTTGTTTCAATGACGCATTCTCTATTCCGCAATCCTTTTCTGCACCGCGTGATTTCACCCTTATATTATGAGCAGGACCTCCGAGATAGCTGCGCAGATGATATAGCAGAGAGCACAGACTCTTGCATAATGCATAACACATGAGGCATAAGAAAATGAACTAATCAAAGTCCTTTATTTCCTTCTTTTTCGTAAAATAAACTCTAATTGATTGATTTCCTTATACCTTATGTTTTATGCATTATGCAAAAGTCTGTGCTCTCCGCTTATACATCCTTGCCACGGAGTAGTAAGAAGCAGATCAAACTCAAGCGGCCGGTCACGAAAAAAGTGGGCTCGAAACACAGTGTAGGAAAACCCATGGAAAATCCGGCAGATGTGATTTTAGCGCCGAGAAAAGTTGAAAGTCTTGACTGTCACTGTGATCACAGGTCACACGTATGTATCTACTACATATACTACTGCATACATATATACATGTAAGCATGTGATAGTTAATACTTACAATTTACACTTTCGCCGGTTTTTTAAAATGCTGATAACCTTCACTTTGGACCAGTTTTTTAAAGGCAACCCTATTTCGCCGTAAATAGTAAACATTAAGCTATAATTTAGTGCAAAAATTATTGAACTACGCGAGTAGGTGCATTTAATGAACAAAAATTCATTCATTACTCACCCTCTTTATCCTGGTTTTATCCCAAAAGGTTGTGACCACTTTAAAGGTGGCACCCTACCATTTTCGTAATCTACAAATTTCCTTTTTAATGATAGCCCTTTTATAAACGTACGCGATAGGTCATTTTTTCAAAATTTTTTAATCAAAAACATTGTAATTAATGATATTCCTGACCACTTTTTTTTTTAGACACTCTTACGGTTTAGTGTTACCCTCAATACAAACTTCGATTTTTTTTACATTTCATCTGCATACGCGATAGGATCTCAAACTCGCAATGGGATCTTGGACTATTATATCTATATTTTCATTACAGAAATTGCTGGAAATGATTTTCTTCTGCATCAATGTATGCTTCGCATCGATGTCGCATGGATTGTCGAAGATGTTCAAAAATTCTGCATATTGTGTTTAAGCCTTAAGCCTTTATTTCCAGCATGATTACGGTGTAAGAATAATAGGTGATGATTCCATTTATGTAAAATCACTGTGATTTTCCTGAAGAAACTCCGCAGTTGAACAGCAGGTGGTGTATATGTATAACACCTAATCTCATAAGCACCGGAAAAAAAGTTTTATAAAAATACATAATTATATATACATTTAAAATTATAGATACATTTAAAAAATTATATATAAATATATATGTAATTATATATAATTATATGTAAAACATTTTTTTCTGAGACGATTCAAGAAACAGGAGTAATATTAAGATAAGTGACAACATAATAAATAATTCTGTATAACAAATGAACTAAGACCCTCTATAAATCAAAGAACTGGAAAAAATACGAGCAGTATGAATCAAACGCAGAAGATGTTACGTAAATAATATATCTATGAAGTGTGAAACTTCCTTATTCACTAAAATGCGCTTACATGTTTCGGCTCACTTTCGAGTCTTCCTCAGAGACAATATAAACTAACATATATAAAAACTGTGAATAAAAATTATCCTGTTATGGTGAGTTCCCCTACATCGAGAATTTAAATGTCGGAATTAAAACCAAAAAGAGTGAAAGAAAAAGAAAAAAGAAAAAACAAAAGACATTAGGAAATATCGTAAAATAGAATATGGAGAACTAATTTATCAAACAACTTTAAAATGAATTATCTAGCAAATATAAGGACACTCATCGTGTTTACAGAGCACCATATCGCAAACATTACTATAAAAATAATTCAAGAACCGGCTCCTAATAATGTTGGCCAGTCAGTATCAAACACAGTGAGTCATTTTTTGTTTTTTAACTAGTAATTTTCAGAGATAACAAATAGAAAAATGTAACATTAAAGCGTACCATTAATCAATTCCAAGAACAAGAAAATTGGAAAGTAATCGATAAATAGAAAGACTCATTACGGCGTACGAACGATACTGACTTTTACGATATTTCCTAATTTCTTTTCTTTTTTCTTTTTTTTTTCTTTCACTCTTTTTGGTTTTAATTCCGACATTTACATAATTGATCTGTTTTCCTGCACTAGCACTAGACTGCACTAGCATTCTCTTTCTCACTTTCTACAAATATCTAACATATACTTACTTATCTCACTTCAAGTTCCAAAAGTGTACACTAGTTCAGCTACAGAAAACAGACCTAGGCTGCATTCAGAAACATCACTCGTTGGTGTGTTCGGTGACTTCAGTGGAGAAGTAATGGGGGTATCGTGTATCCTTTGGATGGTGAATGTTCCCGAACGGCTTCCGTGTGTGTCATCTCAATTCCATCTCGCCGCTCACGTTTAACCTTAATCTCGAGCTAAATAACCGATGAAGAAATGATAGAATGATTGTAAAGAGGAATGATGGCGGTATATGATTGTAAAAGAAAGGAATAGTAGATCAAATTATAAGTCATAAGTTAGAAATGAACTAATCACAGTAGTCAAGTTTCTGACTTCTGATTTATGATTTATGTTTCATTGTAGAAGGCCTATTAATCTTAATCGATGAATTTGATTAATCAGCGTTAGTCTTACAAGTTGGTTATTGATCAACTTTACCGACTAAGATTTCCGACTCATTGTAGAATCAGCAGATTTGACAACTAATCATATTCTGATTGTAACAGGTCTTATTATTGTAAATCTTTAAAGAAAATTGACTGATATAAAACTTTAGATGCTGTATATTACTTCATCGCCCAAAGATCTATTAATTTATTCCTGCGAGGCTTATTGTCGATCTTAGAGTTAGTTTTGTTCTAAATAGTAACTCAGTTAGTTTTGTTCTAAATAGTTCTAATAATACACATACAATTTTACAACATTTATACAAATAATCTATTGTATAATGTGCGTAAAATATTATTAAAGGCAGAACAATATAAAAAAAAAGTTAGCAATATAAAATAAAAATAAATAAAAAAATAAAACTTAGACAAATTTTCTAGATTAATATAACTCAAAATTTTTTGACCCAAGAATGCGATGTAATTGTCCTTTTCTCCATTCCATGGAAAAGAAGAATTTCGATTGATCGATTCCCTTATGCACTGTGCGTTATGCGTTATGCAAGTCTGTGCTGCGGCCATAACACACCGGTTCACACCGACTTCCCTTGTTTTTTGCATGGGTGATTTAGTGGCACTTGATGTGACTTTCGACGTTTCCGAACGATCTCACACTAGAGAGCCTGTAATCAGAGTGGCGCCATACGAGAGATGACGTCATATTTTAGCGAAATTCTGCGAGAGAGAAAGAGATATACGGTTTCAGTCTATCCAACGGACTATCAATTTTAGGGTTAGGTACAACAGCATTGGTGGGTTAGCAATGACATAGATACGTAAAGGTACATTGATAAAAATAAAATTATCGAAATTATTTTAGAAATATGGTTGGATGTACAATACCATTTTGTAACAATTCATTAAAAAAAGGACATGTTATGAAAATAATTCCGAAAGACACAGAACGCCGAATGAATTGGTTAAAGAGTATAAATGGCAAATATAAAAATTGGATACCGTCAAAAAATTCATCTGTATGTGAGGTAAAGTAATTTATTCTTTATAAATAATGTATTTAAAATATTAAAATAAAAATGTAACATAAAATATACACAGATTAATTATAATATTTGAAGACACGGTAGTGTCTTGGCACTAAGTATATGTATAGTCATCACATTGGTTATGAATTTAATTCTTTCTCTTTTTGTCGTAATCTTTTCAATTATATATCATTGCATTGTGAGTCTAAATCAAATAATATGATAATTACGATATTTAATATATAATATTTTATGAAATGGTATATACATATATAATATTTTTCTGAATTTTTGATTTCTTTTATATTATTACAGATGCATTTTGCTCCTAAAATGTAGGAACAGAGAATGGATAATAAACTAGCGCATTTAATAGCGCAAATAATGTGCAATAAATAACGTTTTGTATAAAGTAATGTGCAATATTACAAAATGTACAATATTGCAATAGTACAAAATAAATGAAATTTTATAATAAATAATATATGTAAAAGTTTTATTTTATATATAATATTTATTTATTATCATTTTTTAATTTGTCACAATTTTTGAGCATTTTTTAACATGAATTCAAAATTTAGAAAATAATGCGTTTAAAAAACTGGAGGGAATGACTAAAACATGGCGGACCAATCACAAGTGATACGTACGGCGTCACTCTGATTGTAGGCTCTCTAGTGCACACCATATTTCCGAACGGCTGGTGTGTATTAGTGGCACACCAGTGAATATTTCCGAACGCAGCCCTAATGTTAGCCCGGATTCTCAATTCTCATACAGACATAGACATAGTACTTTGACATAGAGCGTTGATTGGTGAAAAGCCTGTTATGGAGATAAAATTTACCTCCATCACCCGTTTTTCACCAATTAGCGTTCAGTGTCAAAGCGCTGTTGCCCGTATGAGGATTCGGGCTTATCCCTTTCATCATGGGTTTAATTTTTGTAAAGACTTAAAATATATAGGCAACAGGGTGCAATGAGGTATAGGGTTCCGAATAAGTTTTTTACGCATACATTTTTTAACTTTGTCAAAATAGCATGCTTTTCAGACAGTATAGTGATGCTAATAGATATGTTGCGCTATGCGAACGATAAGCCAAGTATGATTATCATTTCGCGATAATTGGCGACAATAGCGACGCACATATGCGGGTTTGCGTGCCAACAATACGACTTATTTCTCTTTTGCGGAATAACCTAAATCTAAACAGACATTCGTCCGTTTCTATCGTATATATCGTATGATTCAGCGATTCCTCTTGCTTTTCCAGCTCACATACGCACTGCGTCCCGTGATACTATTAGCCATGAATTCTCATTGACTTCTCTGTAATACTGCCGAATTTGCGCGGGTGGCGACCTTAACCTTTTATCGATTATACTCGGTATCATGGCTTTACGTCGTGGAAAACGTAATCTGAAATTGCAAGTCTCCGACGAAGCGCCTGCACCAGTGTATGTAAAACATCAACGCAATGTCTGTCGAATGCTGTGATTAATGTTGTCATACTATATGTAATCTTTTGCATTTGTTTTATATTTATGCATAAAAATTACAAAGAAAAATATGTATATGAGCAAGATTAAAAAAAAATAGTGTATTTTTATCTGTGAATACTTTCCATTTGGTCAAATGTTATTCTATATTTGAGTGTTGATTTTTTTTGTAATACAAGTCAACATAAGCATTATTCACTCTTTGTTGGTATTGTGAGTAACAAAGATAGATCTTTTATCACTAAATGAGAAGCATCCTTTGTTATTCATTATATCAAGAAAGATAGAATGATGTTTGTCAAAGATAGAACTTGTATCACTAAATGGAAAATATCAAATATTATCTTCATTACATTAGAAAGATGCTTACACAATGTATATGTGTGGTGTAAGGTAGAATTTATCTTCAGATATATTTTATGGGTGCTTTATTTCAGGACTCCACCAAGAAATTTAGACAAACGGACTACCATTACTATAGATGAAAAAACATTTGTTGTAGAAGCTGATGATTTAGAAACACTTTGTGTACTTGGTCGTGGAGCATATGGAATTGTTGATAAAATGCGACACAAACAGAGTGGCACAATTATGGCTGTTAAGGTATTGTCAAAATGAGCAGTAAATTTTCTTACATTATAGTATGTACAATAAAATAACTTTGAAAATACACACACATATATAACTGATATTTATAGAGGATAGCTGCTACAGTTAATACACAAGAACAAAAGCGGCTACTCATGGATTTAGATATTTCTATGCGTAGCTCGGCATGTCCCTACACAGTACAATTCTATGGAGCCTTATTTCGAGAAGGAGATGTATGGATATGTATGGAAGTGATGGATATGAGCCTTGATAAATTTTATACAAAAGTGTATAAACA
>JAANIB010003124.1:38980-49956 GCA_017607565.1 Acromyrmex heyeri | reverse complement strand
ACTCTTTAAAATTTCAATAATGTTTTATCAATATTAAATAATTGTGCAAACATTTCTTTTCTCTTGTTCCCGACACTTCTTCTTTCTTTTGATTTTACATAAAATCTAGTTTTTTAATTGATCTTAAACTATTTTTAATTTAAGAATCATTTGCATTATCAATTTTGCAGGTAGTGAGCGCGCTGCATTACCTCTATTCACAATTACGAGTGATTCATAGAGATGTAAAACCTAGTAATATCTTAATTAATCGGAAAGGCGAGGTAAAAATTTGTGACTTTGGTATATCGGGTTATCTTGTAGATTCAGTTGCTAAGACTATCGATGCCGGATGCAAACCATATATGGCTGTATGTAATTATAAAATTTTGCCATTGAAAATTTCAGTCAATATATTTTCCATTCAATATATTCTTCACCATTATCTTTTTTTTGTAGCCAGAAAGGATAGACCCGTCAGGTAACCCGTCACAATACGATATCAGATCCGATGTTTGGTCATTAGGAATTTCCCTCGTTGAATTAGCAACTGGTAAATTCCCATATGAATCATGGGGTACGCCGTTCGAGCAACTGAAACAGGTAGTCAAGGATGAAGCTCCAAAATTACCTGTGGGCAAGTTCTCTCCTTCATTCGAAGAATTTATTAATAAGTGGTAAGTGACAACGTGTGCATTAAGATTTTTACACCTCTGATCTAATTTATTCCTTTACATAATCGTTACTGTTTTCAGTCTAATGAAGAACTACACTGCCCGCCCAAATTACAGTCAATTACTAGAACTTGACTTTATCAGAGAATATGCCCAAAAAGATACAAATGTGGCCGAATTCGTTGAAGAGATTTTAGACTTGCCGGAAAACGAGCAACCGGTATAGTGCATACGTCATTTTGACGTGGCTTGCAATATAATTTGACTTGTAACTTGTATTTTTGCAAGACAGTTATGTGATTGGCATTGTCATATGTAATTTATATTCGTGAATCGCATTTGATCATTGTGTCGCAAGATATAATTGGCACTCGAATAATTTAGCCTTTATCATCTTTAATTTTTAGTAATCGCGTCTGAAACACACCATTGTAGCATTTATAGGTTGGCCTAAAAATAATTGTGCCTACTTCAATCCTAATCTTGTGAAAGCAAACATTGGAAATAATACGCACATGTTTTTTCTACATGATAAAGCGATACATGTTAACATTTGTGACATTGTGGTAATAATAGAAAGTAAGTAAAGTCTTAATAGAAATGTATCTTGTCGAGTACATGCGCATCTTTAAAAACATAGGTTAGAAGACCAATTTATTGTAACACTAGATTGTACATAATAATTAATTTGATTTGTTTAGAGAACAGCTCCATTTATTAGCGATCAATTGTAACAATTATATATATTAATAGTAATAGAAATTGAGAATTTTGTGACACAATGGATGTTGCGCACACGCACGCGACACTCACTCATTCACTCGCACAGAATTAATATCATATATAGTGGAAGTTTCTTGTAAAAATCCTTGATGTTTTCCTTTTCTATATGATTTAGCGTCGTAATGTAATGAAAAATTATATAATCTAGAATAAACGATTATTTAAATTATATGAGATCGATTCAAACGTGAAAGTTAACCCTTAGTATACACTTTAGTTTTTGGCACTCTTAATATACATGTTCGGTCATTCGTGTCCTGGGGATTAATTTTCATTACTTTTGCAATTATACATAAATTATTAAATGATTTTTACATATATTTTGACATCTTTAGAAAGTATTTGTGCAGTTATATATTCATAACAAATTATAGATAAATTGTTATAACTAAATATAATTAATAAAATGAGAAAAATGCATTGTTTCATATAAAAATGTAAAACTCTGAAACCAAAATGTTTAAAGAAAAAATATAGTTCAATAACTTAAAATTAGTATTCCAAACTACAAAAAAAAAATAGTTCGTGTCGGCTATCCAAAAAGTTAGTTGTTGAGTAATCTGAAAATTATGTTTTTTTAATATGCATGAATGGCTATACATTGAAGATATATTGCATTTATATTTTAAACAATGCATTTTATTATTGCTATTGTGTTAAAAAAAAATAGTAATTATATACAGTTTAGCACAATCATCTCAAAAATCAATAAAATTAGGCTTATTCGATGCGTTTTTGCATAAAATGAAAGAATTTGGCAGAAATAAGCGTCGCTCTGCCCCGCGAATCGAGATATTAAACGTTAAAGTTGACGACTATTGAGGTTAAGATAATTATAATATTTAGAATAACCCTCTCCCCCGATCCCCACCTAAAATCTTAATAAAAATATACTCATTCGACACGTTTTCACTCAAAATGAAAAAATCTGACAAAAAAAAATCGGCGGTCGGCAATCAAGTCATGAATCGAGGTTATTAAGCGTTAAGATATCTGTCATTCCAACTTGATATAGCACTATGTATACGTTCTGCTTTAATTATACAAATTTACTTTAAAAACAAATTCTCTGTTTTACAAATACAAATTCACTGCTTTAAAAACAAATTCATTGTTTTAAAAATACATATTCACTGCTTCAAAAACATAAATTCTCTGCTTCACAAACACAAATTCATTGTTTTAAAAATCAAAATTCATTACTTTAAAAACACAAATCCATTGCTAATACAAAGAATTTGTGTCCATTGCTTAAGGCTCCTGAGTAGGCGGCCATGTTGGAATTGTAACGTCAGAAGCGAATGACACGTTAATTAATTTACGTGTCATTTGTAAGTAAAGACAATTTGGATAAATCTAATCGACGAGATCATTTTAAAACATTTGTACAAATCGATGAAAACTGTCCTTTCCTCCCTTGACAGTCAGTAAATGGCACGTAACAGCCTATAAAGTGAGCTTATATTCGGGCAGAAACACACGGTCTGACAGCTGTTGAAACGAGTAAAAATACGCTTTTACATACAAAATTCCAAGATAACTTTAATTTCCGTCGATAATTACGACTTTGATAAGTACGAGATAAGTCACATTTTAACAATTAAAAAATAATAACGAAACGGCACGCAACATAAATTTCGTCGTCAAAACGTCACTTTTCTACAATTATAATTTCGGCCATTTATCGTGATGCGGCGCTGTAACACACATACATACGATGCATGTACACGCACCGCCACCGGCAGGAATGGTGTCCCTTGGCGTCTCGTACCGAAGCGCACACAGTTAGTGGAAAACGCGGAGGAGACGAAGAGTGCGAAGAGAGAAAGTAGTGGGGGGCGCTCGATATTCTGTCCTTAGCACAAGGTGCACGATTGAGAGAGAAAGCGTAATTGGACGTGATGTCGGCTCGCGGTATCCTTTCGCTGTCTCACACATTTGTTACTAGTACGAGTGAGATATCCCAGTGTCTCTCGCTCACTAATATTCGTAATAATACTTCTATTATGCACAAAATGTTGTAATTATGCATAAAAATTTTTAATGCTGTAAAAACTTTCTGCGCATAATTACAACATTACGTGTAATTTTAAGTACATTGTAATAGAGCTTTGCATGCATTTATAAATTTGCAGTGTGCAAATGAAATTAATATTTTGCAAGATCGCAAAATTGAATTTACAGTTAAATATAAGAACATATAATAAAATAAATAAAAAATTTTGAATTTATAAAAAATATGTATATATTATATCATATATTTTTGTGTGTGTAGCGTCACATGCTGAACACCAGGGGACACTATTCCTGTCGGTGCGTGTACCTGTGCTCGTCTTCGATACGCCGAGAATGAACGAGACAAGTCGCATGGATGCACTCGAAACGGGTCGGACGGGCTTGTTTTGCTTCGAGTGTTGCATCACCTCAATTATATTTTTGAAAAGCGTGGCCTACTTCGACTGTGCAATTGTATCACATTATCATTAGTCCCTTCATTCGTCTGGGCGTGCGTCCGAGCGGCATCATAGCGTCGTAGTCGCAGGCGCTCAGTGTCTGAGGGGCTGCCTTCCATTTTCATTTTGATTTCATCATCTCTTTTTGCTATACTTGCTCGGTTCGAGGTGCATTGCATTCCAATTTTTATGTTTATTTTATCTCGAAGCGTATTGGATAAGATTGGCCATGTTAATCCGGCTGCACCAGAATCTGGGCCACTTAATATAGAAGAAGAAGAAGAAGAAGAAGTGAACAAGATAACGAGCTCCTTCTCATTAATCGCTTGTTTCAAGCGACCGAAAATGCTTTCTCGACACTCTCGGCCATTCGACGGCACTCGGCATTGATAAGGGGCGAGAAGCATTCTAAATAACATATAAGTTTTAATAAACTGTAGTAATAGTATACTCCTCCCATTAATTCAGAATAGTATAAATTATGTTAAAACGCAACGATTTACGAGATATTTAATTGTTTACGATTTTTCATGCACGTTATATAGTATACCCCTCCTTCACAAACTCGAGTAGCAAGAATAGTTCAGTAAAAGTATTGGGAGTACAAATTAGTTCGGTTTTCCAAGAGATGGCTCCGGCTGTTGTGAATGATTCATAGTGACAGCTGATTTTGGCGTTTTCAGAGAGGTTAGACATCTGCTAATAATATTCAGTTTATATCGCTTTGAGTTTCATACAAAAACCTTGATTTTTACTGTATTTGAAATGTCGAATTTTGTGTTAACCAAGCAGCATTTGCGGGAGGTTCTAATTTTCTGCTTTAATTGGAAGAAAAGTGCAGCTGAAGCCCATCGAATGCTTGTCGAAGTTTATGCTGACACTGCTCCAATTGATAAATCATGTAGGGAATGGTTTCGACGTTTCAAGGATGGAGATTTCAGCGTTGAAGACAAGCCTCGCTCTGGACAGCCAAAAAAATTCGAAGACAAAGAACAGAGGCATTACTCGAAGAAGATCAGAGTCAAACGCAAGAGGAGCTTGCAGAATTATTGGGAGTAACTCAACAAGCCGTTTCTGCACGATTGAGAGCCATGGGAATAATTCAAAAACAAGGAAATTGAGTGCCTTATGAACTGAAACCGAGCGACGTTGAAAGGCGATTTTTCACTTGCGAATAGCTGATTCAAAGACAACAAAGAAAAGGTTTTTTGCATCGGATTGTGACGGGAGATGAGAAGTGGATATTCTTCGACAACCCCAAGAAGAAAAAATACTACGCTAAGCCCGGTCAATCGTTGTCATCGACCTCAACATCAACACTAAAGCCGAACATTCATGGTTCGAAGATGCTCTGTATCTGGTGGGACCAAAAAGGTATTGTTTACTATGAGCTGCTGAAACCTAGCGATTCCATTACGGGTATCGGCTACAATTGATTCGTTTGAGCCGTGCATTGCCAGAAAAACGGCCGGAATACGAGCAAAGACATGATAAAATTATTTTTCTTCATGACAACGCTCGGCCTCATGTCGCAAAAATCGTAAAAAAATATTTGGAAACGCTCAAATGGGATGTTTTACCGCACCCGCCGTATTCTCCGGACATTGCTCCTTCTGATTACTGGTTGTTCCGAAGGATGCAGCACGATTTGGCAAGTCACCGGTTCACTTCTTTCGCAGAAATCGAAAATTGGCTCCAAAATTGGATCGCCTCCAAAGACGAGTCATTTTTTCGAGATGGAATTCGAAAATTGCCTGAGAGATGGGAAAAAGTAGTAGCCAGCGATGGACAATACTTTAATTAATCTGTTCATTCATTTTATTTTGAAATAAATGCATTTTTGAACACAAAAAAACGGACCGAACTAATTTGTACTCCCAATTTTACCAGAAAAAAATTATAAACCAGCATTTCTCTTCACAAATCTCGAAAGGTCATCAGAAAAGAAATACGTATGTTTGAGACTCGAGACTTGTGAAGAAAATATGTGATAAAAAATCGAATAGCCGCAAAAAGCACGCGTTTTCCGTTTATAAAACGAAAGATATTGATTATATTCTTAAGGCTTCTACGAGTGCTTTCTATATGAGAATTATGCGTTTCGCAGGTTTTCTCCATATCCAGATCCATTCTTGGAATGCCAACGTTTCGTGAACTTTGTTTGATACTGAACATACAGTACCAGGCTGCTCCTTGCCCTGATGAAGTGGATTGCAAGGTTCACGAAACGTTGGCATTCCAAGAATGGATCTGGACACCGAGAAAACGCATAATCTTCATATAAACATATTGATTATATGGAAAAAAGTTCCGTATGAAAAATGTAGGTATTCAAAATACCTACAAAATGAGATGTGGAACATTAAAATTTATCGATCAATTAATTAAATAAAAAAAAAATAAAAACCACCGAAAAAGGCTTTTCTTCATTCGCTCTCTGTTCATTGAGATTTAAACGTAAAACTTTGAAATTCTCGTAAAATGTAGCACTCATACGACGAACAAATCTAGTCTTGAATGAGCTTGAAATGTTCATTAGTTTTTGCAAAAAGACATTTGTTTACTAAAAACTTGTCTGCGGAAAACTTAATTACTTTATCTTTGAGCAATCACAGCAATTTACAGGGGTGATTTTTCTTCTTCAAGAATTGCATTATCACGTACACTTAGCAACAAAATGATTTTTTGCAGTTAAATTATTATAAAACGACTTTGAAAAGCGGATATCTTTTTTTCATATAAATGTAATAATTCCATTAATATGCATCATATCAAATAGTCGAGTAAAGCATTCGATATTTTTCTACGAATTTAAAAAAAAAGGTTACTTTTCGATTATTAGGAGCTGAGATAACAATTTTTTTTCAAGAAAGTACTGTGGTTCTAATTTTTAAGATTAAGAGTTCCGTCTAGCACCAATTTAGATATAGAATATCTAAGAGAATATCACCTAATATATAGAATAGGGATAGAAAAAACGATAAAACAACAAAAAATTGTATTTACTTAATTATTGTAATACGAGGATGGTTTGATAAGTCTGATAAATCTTTATGAAATGGTGCCACAATCCATTTGATGATATGACACCTGGAAAGTATCACTCTTCAAACCCTTCCAGTTCAAATTTCAGCCAGATTAATGCATTATTCACGTACATTAATCGTTTAAAGTAAATGAAAAAATTAGTAGTTGCCGCGAACAAAAATGGAAAAAAAACCGTGCAAAATTACAGAATTCAGGCTTCAATGCGATTTCTCGTTCTATTCTAAGTCCGGAGAATAGAATGGATAAAAATCAATTCGATTCCCAAAAGTACAAGAGATTTCACCTATTTTATTTATTTTAATATGTAATTATACACAATATTCACTTAGTTCTCAGTCGTAGTTTATTGTGTCTCAATCATTGTCGCCACAGTTTTAATGCTATGACAGTCCGCCATCCAATCAGCAGACAATGTTTTTAAAAATGTTTTTAAAAATATATTCAGCTGTTACATATAACATCAGTGATTATTTTATTACAATTCCTCTTAGCACTATTCGCGATAGATGCTGCTGCACTTTCGTTTAGACGACGGGCAAAGTAACGCGACGAGTTTCTTCCAAATTTCTGATCGATGACCGCATTCGCGGTCGCGCTTATATATCTTGATTTTCGCGGTAGTCTTGCGCGTTGGCCCGCCAGCATTCCGCTTATCCGACGAGACCAGCTTTGCGCAAACATCTTGCGTCCGCGTTTCTACTATTTATATTCAGGGTCTTCTTTCGTATTAATTATATTTAATTAAATTTGTTTCGACAATATCTCGGTTTAACTTTTGATTATTGATTTATATTTTTTGATATGTTCTTGGCGCAATTGTCACTTGTGCAATTAGCACTCGTGACACGTTATATAAACTTTAAAAAAAAATTTAATAAACATTAAATAAATGTTTTCTTAAACCATTATTTCAAACAAATAATTAAAATGTTAAATAAAACAATTACTAAACATATTATAAATATGAAATAAATATTTCTTATTACCATATTTTAAATAAATAAATAATAAACATTTTATAAACGTTAAACAAACATTTAAAAAATATTTCTTTTTAAACCTTTATTTCAAATGAATAATTAATGTAAAATAAACATTTAATTAACATTAAATAAATGTTTAAAAAATATTTTTTCAAACTATTATTTCAAATAAAAAATAAATTCAAAATAAACATTAAATAAACTTTAAATAAACGTTAAATTGAATGAATTTTGAAAACGAACATTAAATAAACGTTAAATAAATGTTAAATTGAATGAATTTTGAAAACGAATCGTAAAAAACGTAAAATTATTGAGAAATAAATGTTTAAAAAACATTTAAAAAACATTGTCTGCTGATTGGGCATATTCCTGTTGGTTTTACAACTAACGCATGCGCAGAACAAAAACTCTTCGTTTGCTCAAACTAAACTCTTCGTTTGCTCCATAGTATAACTACAGTAGCGACAGTACGAGCGAACGAAGGATTCAATTTTGTTCTGCGCATGCGTTGGCTATAAGACTAAGAATATGGCGGATTGTCATAGTATTAAAAAAACTGTAGCGACGACGATTGAGACACAATAAACTACAATTGAGAACTGAGTGAATATTGTGTATAATTGCACATATTAAGATGAATAAAATAGATGGAATCTCTTGTACTTTTGGGTATCAAATTGATTTTTATCCACCCTATTCTTCGGATTTAGAATAGAAATCATTGAAGCCTAATTCTGTAATTTTGCACGGAAATCGTTTTTTTTTTCATTTTTGTACGCGGCAACTACTAAATTTTTCACTCGTTTTTTAAATGATTATCATACGTGAATAATGCGTGATTAATTCTAACTGAAATTTGACCTGGAAAGTTTGAAGAGTGATACTTTCCAGGTGTCATATCATCAAATGAATTGTGGCACCATTTCATAAAGATTTACCAGACTTATCGAACCATCCTCATATTACAATAATTAACTAAATACAATTTTTCGTTGTTTTATTATTTTGTCTATCCTATATCCTAGACAGCACAAATTTGGATACATGTCCAAAACTGGGGCATAAAACGTTTTAAAGATTTATGTTATGGCCTCTTAAAGAGATCTTAAAAACGTTTCATGTCCCAATTTTAAATATTGTACTACATGAAATTATCAATAAATTGTTAACTTACAAATATCATGTTTAATGTACTGTTACGTCCTATAAAGACGTCACGATTCTTTTCTTTTGAAAGAGTCAGCTCGCGACTACGATTGACGTCTATGAAACTTGAGTGGAATCCTTTGACTAACGATCTAATAGAACTGAAAAGAGAGATCGGATAAGCTCCGCGAAAACTCGTAAACGCCGGAAGGAATAACAACCTTAATGCAGGCCCGAAAAGTGACAAGATTGCGAAAGACATTATAAATGCACCTAAGTCACGTAATAGTAAAAATCCAAGCTTCGTCCCAGGTTGACCAACAATTTCATTTTAAGAAAACAGGCGCCACATCGCGCTTAAAAAATTATAAAACGCATGAATAACTTTCCATGATAGAGTAATCTAAGATCGGACTCGTGACTGACAATGGTTGTCCTGCACGTAAAATTAATTGTGCACGATAACCATCTGTTTACCTAGCCATATTTTTCGAAGATAACAGAATTCGTCATCCGTCTGGAGCAATCTTGCTTCTTTAAAGAAAAACGTAAATCATTTCTTTTCTTCTCAAAACCTCTCTAACGATGCACTTTAGATTAACAATAGGATGCTATAAAAATCGTAAATCTCGCATGACATTGCAACTAACTATTGCATTCTAGATAAAGCACTACGCCCTTTTTTCGGAGTAATAAAGGTCCCGCGGAAGCGCAAAGCGTCAGTACAAAAGTCAAACTCAGCCAGTTAACGTTAGTATAGTTCACGTCAGTAAAAAACCATGTAAGTTCGCGTCAATAAACTCGTTCACGCCAGTTCGCGTATCTGTACTCGAATGCATCAAATCATTGTTGGAATCAACTAGTCACTGTGACTATCCTCCCTCTTGCGTGGACAGCGGGCCTCCTCATCATCTTCGAGCAATATCCACTCGAGGTTTTGTGGATTAAGCAGCTAAATAGTAAGTCGGCCTGTGATTCCATCCATCCATCTCTCCGTATAAGTACACACACACACACACACACACACACACACGCGCGCACACACACACACACACACACACACACACGCGCGCGCACGCACGCACGCACACGCACGCGCACACACACACACACACGCACGCACACGCACGCACGCACACACACACACACACACACACGCGCGCACGCACGCACGCACACGCACGCGCACACACACACACACGCACGCACACGCACGCACGCACACACACACACACACACACACACACACACATGTACACATAAATATATATGCATGTAAACACACTTATACGTGCTTAGCGGACACATACATATATTTAACTCTTCGATTCGGTTATAGTGCGCGTCCGTACAAAAAAAAAAACACGGGAATGAATCCTTTATGTCAGAATAAGTAGGCGGAGCCGTCCACCTAGTCAAAGCGTACCGCCAAGTCAACCGACCGACGACAATTATTTAGAGATCTCGTACTCGCCAATCAGCGAGCAATCTCAACCAATAGACCTGACTTCTCCCTCTGTAATCCCGCTATCCAGAAGATCCTTAACTATTTCCCTCCTCCTTTCAAAGAGCGATTCTCTCTCCCTTCTCCTTTAGATCAGCTCCCAACTTCTCCATCTAGCAGATCCCATGCTGATCGACTGGGATCGGCTTTTTAGGCTTTACTCCTCCCCCTGTAACAAAGGGGATAGATTGTCTATATTCCTGGAAACCCCATCCCTTACACCATCTTATATAAGCACCTCATCTCAATGCTCCTGCATCACTTTCCTCGCCAATTCTCGATAACCCTATTTCCTCTTCTCCTATTCACTCCCATATGTACGCACCCATTTACTCACAATTTTTTCTGTATTTAATCTAGGTCCGTACTTATGTAAATCGCGACACACACACACACACACACA
>JAANIB010003124.1:16555-38811 GCA_017607565.1 Acromyrmex heyeri | reverse complement strand
AACCTTAATAATAATATTTTCCTTAAATAAATGTAAGTTTTATATTTTAAATGAAGATTGCCAGCTTCCATTTATTTTAAATCACCACTCGCAATCCTAGCTCTCTAATACTTGAAATCGCACGAGATCCAGTCCTGGATCAAAAGGATTAAGTTCCTTGACCCAAAAAGTAGGACGATCGCACTGTCCATCAGAACAGGTGTCATAGCGTCGTTTTGGGACATTGACCCATATTCCGGGACCGAATAAGTGCGTGCGACTCACAGGTGTTCGCCTCGGTGCGTATATCTGTGAGATTGAGTCTAACCGTCCCTCTCCATTCTCCCTCATTGTTTCCTTGACCAAATTCTCAAGGGTTTGAACGTAACAATACTGTTTTATTTGGTTCATTCCAGAAATATATTGAAATTAGAAACAAAAAATAGACCTAATATTAATATATATATTGGTATATCTAAAATCATATATAAAATTTATCTGAATTTAAAAAATACTTTATATCCGAAATACTACAACGTCTCTTAATACCGTTCAAATTCAGCGGCCCGTAAAACCCTCAACATGGCTGACAGTCACGGTGACCACCGATATAAAAGAAGCCGACAGCTACTGTCGCTACTGTATGTAATTTACTGTAGTTTTGATGCCCATCTCCAATCAGAGGAGACGGAGCACGTGATGCAATTTGTCACTTCCTGCGAGGCTTTCTAGAAAGATCAGGCCGCTCGACGACTCGCGCATTTCTGATTTTGAAGATAGTTCCAAAAAATATTTTTCGTATAACACTAAAGTATTCTTACTTTTATATTTGCGAAAGTTAGTGTTATATCTTCAACATTTACGCTAACTTTATCAATTAACAATTACTTATTAATTGTTTGTTTACATATGTCATATTTGCATCTGCAATTAAATTCACAAAAACAATTTTGTACTGATAATTCTGTATATTTAATTGTCCAATTGGACATTTTTTACAGCATATTAAATAAACCTAGCTCATGTGACTTAAATTGGTTAATTAGACATGCACTCCGTACTTAAATGCGATTTTTTTAATAAACCGAAAAAATAAAAATTCGAGAAATGAAAAACTAAAAATTTCATGGTTACAATTACTTTGCGAAATATTTGGTTAAGCTATTTGTTTATATCTCGTCAAGATAACCTAGATTTAAAAAAAATCATGTTTTTACGTCAATTTATTGTTGAAAAAATGTAAATTGAGCAAATTTTAACGCATCAAATCAGATACGCGCGAGTCGTCGAGTGACCCGATCTTCCCTACTTGATCGCGCGCCAGCTTCTCCCGCTCTTCCTGGCGCGCTGCCTCGCTAGCGTTCCTCAACTTTCCAATGGTTTTAAACAAATGGTGCCAGACGGAACTCTTAATCTTAAAAATTAGAGCCACAATAATTTTTTGAAAAAAAAATGTTATCTTGGTTCCTAATAATCGGAGAGTAATCTTTTTTTTAATTCGTAAAAAAATATTAGCTGTCGAATTCTTCGATTATTTGATATGATGCATATTAATGGAATTATTTCATTTATTTATAAAAAAATCCATTTATTTACAAAAAAAGATATCCGCTTTTCAAAGTCGTTTTATAACAGTTTAACTGTAAAAAATCGTTTTGTTGCTAAGTGTACGTGATAGTGCACCTTTTGAAGAAGAAAAATCATCCCTGTAAATTGCTATGCGACTGCTCAAAAATGTAATTAAGTTTTTTGCAGGCAGGATTTTAGTAAACAAATGTCTTTTTGCAAAAACTAATGAATATTTCATGCTCGTTCAGGGCTAGATTTGTTCGTCATACGAAGGCTACTTTTTACGAGAATTTCAAAGTTTTACGTTTAAATCTCAATAAACAGAGTGAAAAAAAGCTTTTTTCGGTAGTTTTTTATTTTTTTTTCTATTTAACTAATAAAATCGATTTTAATGTTTCACGTCTCATTTTGTAGGTATTTCGAATACCTATATTTTTCATATTAAACTTTTTTCCATATAATCAATATCTTTTTATAAGCGAAAAACGTGCTTTTGCAGTTATTCGATTTTTTACATATTTTCTTTACAAGTCTCGAGTCTCAAACATATGCATTTCTTTTCTAATGGTCTTCGAAAATTTTCGTGAAGAGGAATGCTGGTTTATAACTTTTTTTCAGTAAAATTCTACTTCTATTGAACTATTCTTGCTACTCGAGTTTCTGAAGAAGGTATATAACGCGCATGAAAATTCGTAAACAATTAAATATCTCGTAGATTGTTGTGTTTTAACATGATTTATATATTCTAGATTAATGGGAGGGGTTACACTATTACTACAATTTATTAAAACTTATATGTTATTTAGAACACTCCTTGTCTCTTATTGATGCCGAGGGCCGAGATCGCCAAGAAATCATTTTCGATCGCTTGAAACATGCGACTAGTGTCAGAAGGAGCTCGCTGTCTCGTTCACTTTCGGCACACCGAAGGCGAACACATGGACATTGGCTCGTGCTTGAATGTATGACCGGTTTCGCCAGACCGCTGTCTGATTCTGTATCGCCACCGTCAACATAGAGTTCTTAGCTGAGTACTCAGGAGCCTTAAAGCAATAAATTTGTATTTTTAAAACAGTGGATTTGTGTTTGTGAAGCAGATAATTTGTGTAATTAATGCAAAACGTTGTATCGAGTCCGGAGGACAAGTATTTTAACTTCTAAAGTCTCCAACTTTAACGCTTAATATCTCGATTCGTGGAGCAGAGCGATACTTATTTCTGCCAGATTTTTTCATTTCAAAAACACATCGAATAATCCTGATTTTATTGATTTGTTAGGTAAGTGTGCTAAACTGTATAATTACCAAAAATACTTACAATTATTATTAGGAAAATGTTCTTAACATTACAGACAACATTTAGAACAAAGGTACCAAAAATCGTGTTTATTAAGAGAATGTAGAATTTTTCCTAGCTGATTTATGTACAGTTTGTACTCTAGGAAATTAATTTCACTGGAAAAGAGCGGTATTTTGAATAAATTCGGTTGACATGCTGATACAGTTGAACACCTATATTTTTGCTAAACCTTGCCTTAAATTACAAGTAATGAACTGAGAACGTACAACACTTATTCCACGTGTTCTTTCTTTTGCTATTAACTACTTCCAGTTAGATTGGTTACGATTTTATTCCGAAATAGAAGCTTTTGGAGTATAATAAATAAACGGAATTTCACCGCGCAGCGATTCAGTCTTTTCACGGTTATTCCGATTCTTACCACTTTAGCTGTACTCCGAAATTAATACAATACTTCAACTGAGTGGAGAACGCGACGCGTGTATCGAAGGCAAAAAAACGAATTCTTTGCTCCGGCATGCGCCTATATAGATCCTTTGACTACAAACACATGGACTGCCAATAGCCAACTTCAGACGTGTCGCCAAGCTGGAAAATTAAACTCCGCCACGAAGAGTAATTTTCTATGGGAGTGGGGAGCTTTGACTATAGTATATGCATGTTTCTACTGAACCAGGACGTGTTTCTTGACTTGGATGTTGCAACTTGCATCATCGTTTTTTAAACATTATTTCTTTAACATCGTTTTTAACAATATGTATTGTTTTATAAACGGATGCAAGTCATCGACATATAAGCGTAAGCATGTCGAGAACAAATCAGTCTTGCCGTTTTACAAGTGAGTTGTTTATTTGTAACAAGATTGCAGGGTGCAAGGCTGCAAGGATTTTTTATTAATTGTAAACAGAACATTGTCATGTGTTCCGATTTAGTGCTGATGTATATAATGACAAGTCTTATTTTACACATCCAGTTGACGACCATCTGGTTTTTGTTTTCCTAGACGCACCGCACATGTTGAAGCTAGTGCGAAGCACATTTTATATGATAGCGATGGACAACCCATAATGTTCCAATATTTGCAGAACTTGATGAAACTGCAAGAAAACTTTCATTTAGCAAATAAGCTAAATAAAAAGCACATAGAATGGTGGAAACATAAAATGAGCGTGAAGATAGCAGCGCAAACATTTAACACTAGTTCTGCAATGGCATTGGAGCTGTTGTTGACAGATGAGCATCCAGACTTCACAGGATGTGCTGCAACTGTAAAATTTTGTCGAATGGTCAATGATGTCTTCGACGTTTTAAATTCAAGAAGTCTGTATTCGAATGGTTTTAAAAAACCATTAATATCAGAGACAACAGAAGTAATTTTCGCTTTATTTGCAGAAGCCACTCAATATTTCTTCACTCTGAAAGTCGATGTGCGTAACCCTAAGACTGGAAGAATAATAAGAAAAACTCTTTATTGAAAGCCAATTCAAAGTAGGGTTTTGCGATTTCATACTTGACATTGTATATTGCTCGATAGCATTGATTTTAACTGTTGCATCGGGAAAGAAAGTTAAAAATTTGATAACCGAATGCAACAAAGAAGATGAAGAAAATCAAATGATCATCAAATTAACATGGATAATATTTCCTCTGAAATGCATCAATAATACTACGCAGTGTTTTATGTATCAGGTTTCGTTGAAGTACGCGTACTGAATAGAATCAAATGCTCTGAATGTGTGAGGTTGAACGAGTATCCAGAGGCAGAGTCCGATTTTATTGCAAAAAAGTCTTTTGGATTTTTCAGATTTCAAGGATTGACACGTGTAAAGTTACATCGATTGTGGAGAAATTAGTTAATATATATCTCAACAACGGCGAAATCAAACATAAAAAAGCATATCAAAAAATTATATGTGACACGATGCGAAATTTAGACCACACTGTTTAAAAAGTTTGATAACCACGTTAAAGATGTAGATATCATCGAAAATCATAAATATGAATTGATAAAATTAATCATAGATTATTATTTGCGAACAAAAATGTCTTATTTTAGAAAATGCATTATGGCTCCTGCACACTACCACGCCAGGGTTGCCAGATACTTGACAAGCGTCGTCGCCGATGGAGGGCTCTCATGTCGCCCAAAATCGCCCAATTGAAACGCGCTTTCCAAAAAAAAAGGAAAAAGTAGGAAGGAGAGAGAGGGGGAGAGAAACTCTGTACAATAAATTTCTGTATTTCTGATGAATATTGAATATTATACATTGTCTATATTTAAAAGTATGTGTAGGTACATTATTTCATTTGTGGAAAAACTACACAAACTTTAACAATGTTTGCCAATGCCAATGATGATTTTTCCAAAAATATAACATGAGAACGCAAATACTGCTAAAGTTTGTGTAGTTTTTCAAAAAGGAAATGTATGTACTTACGCCTTTTAAAAAGTTATTTAGGTCCAGTTTCACAACTCACGATTAACTCTTAACAAAGTTGAACTTATTTCTCATCTTTTTTCAATTCTAGAATTAGAAAGAAATAAGGAATAAATTAAACCTCGATTAAGAATTAACAGTTAGTTGTACAACTGGGCCTCAATTTTCATCACTTGCATCCCTGAACAATGTTAATTCTTTCTCAAATGCATTTTCCATCGCAATATCATTTGCGGAACACGAAACGTCACGACTTTACTGTTTCATATATGGTAGACGTGAACAGTTTCAACATTTTTTCTGTAATTTCAAAATCTTTACAACAGCACTTATCGACTACAACCAAACGAATACGAATTCTAAGTAGAGCAACAAGCTGTTAAATCCTAGTCGATTACGTGGCTTTATTTTTATGGCATTCATATGAGAGAATACGCGTTCTACAGCTGCATTTGAAAAAGGAAGACAAAGAATACGTAAAACAAATGTTGCCAATTCGTTGAAAGGATGATCTCCTCCTGCATTAGTAAGTTTCTTCATTTGGACCCAGAATTGTACTGAATTTGAAAACTCTATCACCGAATTCAAATGGCCAATCAATAAATGGAAGTTTTCGCCACTGTTCTTCGAGAACTTCTTTGTTTACATTTGATCCTTTTTTATAAATGGTAAATAATTAAACTCTTCGTAAAAATTGCAGTTTATTTTTACAGAATACAATGTAAAACTAACCTATGAGAACTAGTGGAAGTTCTTTGAAGGCAGGTTGATCGACTCGACGAAGGCAATATTTCGGATGCAAAAATCACACTGCCTCTAGAACAGAGACATTTGTAGGCAGTCTGTTGGCGAGTTCTATGCATAAAACTCTTAAAAACTTCTTGCATCGATCCTTCACCTCATAAAGTGCTTTTTCCGAAATCTTACATTGTTGCGCTTCAATTTTAAAGTTATCTCCATAATCAATGAAATCAAGTGATAATAAGCAATCATTTTGATTTAAATATTTTTTGATTGATTCTAAATTTTGAATATTTAGATGTTTGTTACTGAAAGCAGAGCATATAAATGTAGGTTTTAAAATACGGGTAACCGATAATAGCAGTTAGCGATAATAGCAGAACTTGCAGATCTCCAAACAGTTTAGTTACTTCAGGATTCTCTTTTTGAAATAAGAGATTCATTTCTATAACCTCTTTTAAAATGGGACATAAAAAAAGGAGATATAAATGGTTCGAATCGTCTTCGAACATATCCCGTAGAATACGTGCCATGTAACACTTATTTTCCTTCTGCATTGCTATAATATTAAATTGCGTTTCTAACCATTGATCTAAAATGCTTGCCACAGCCCCATCCTTGCCAAGCTAACCATCTAGTTTTTGATAATTTCACAAGCTGTTGGTTCATTGCCCCCTTGTTTATCGTAGTATATAAACTGTTGTATAGAGATTTACGAAGCGGAGAACATGAAAACCAGCTGTTGGTTTCTCTAATAAGAAATTCCAGCGAACTAGGCAATTCGTCAGATGCTTTTGATGCTGCCAGATGAAGTGAATGACACATGCGTGGTATCAATTGAAGCTCTGGGATCTGAAAATTGAAAAGTCCAACTTCACAATTTGAATTTCAGATTTATAATTGCAAGCAAATTTAAAATTTAATTGGATATACTTATAAAAAAATTTTTGAAAGTTTGTGAAAATTACTATTATCAATTGATAATTTTACTTTGAAATATTGAAATTTTACTTCAAAAATTTGAAGTTAATGAAATTTCGGAATAAAATTGTTAATTAATAGCATTTTTATGATTTCTAAATAGCTTTTATTCTAAGAGATAAAAGAGGTAAGTTGGAAAGAGATAAGCATATATTTTTGGTTTCATATATACATGACGATCACGGAGAAGTCTATATAGGGAATCATTGCAGCCAATCATAGTGCTCGCGTTATCGGTACCGAGTCCTACTATATTTTTAACATCAAGTTTTATAGTTGCAAGATATTCTATTGTAAAGATCTTCTGCACTAGCTTCAATTAAGCTGACACAGCCAAGAAAGTCGGTAATAATTTGCTGTCTCTTTTTACTAAAGTATCGGATACAGAATGCGAGATATTTACACACTGATAAGTCAGTGGATTCGTCTACTATAAGTGAATAGCTTGAATCGCCTATGTCACTTATGAGATCCGCCAAGAGGGCTGGAGCTATGACTTCAGAAATTAGCTTCGAACACTTCGTGCGATGCATTCGAAGTTTCTCCAAACTGCTTCCTAAACTACGCAAAGGATTTGTCAAATGATCAATATCTCTAATTGCTATATGTATAGCAATATGAACAGTAAGTTTGATATCTATAGTTTTCGCTTCTATAGTGGCTGCAGTCTGAAACAATTGATCATTTTGATCAATTGTTATAATATATATGTCATATTTATAATATATATATATTAGGAGATAATAGCCGAAAAATTAGAGAATTTAAAAATAAATTTATTAATGGAATAACTTTACAAATTACAATTTTATTATTCTCAACTGAGAAAATACTTGTGAATAATTACAATATTTATATTATACAAAATAAAAAATACTTACCATATTTTAATTTAGGCTGAACACACACATTTAGATTATTCATATTTCGTTTATGAACAGTTCGGTTGGCATATTTTATAAGATCTGCATGTTGTGCGCATTAATTTATTTCACATACTTTATTATACATCGAGCCTCTTTGTTATTGATATGGCAAACATGTCTTTGTTTTCTTCTAACCAATCTATAAGTCCATACTACAACTTTTATTATTTATTCATTTATATTTTAAACCTTCGTCGGCATTGTTAAGTAGTTTAATCACATCACAAATTGTTGATTACGATTGTTATGGTTGCTGGTTTTATTTTAGCAATAATGATGCAACAAGTGCAGATTAGCTGTAACGTGATTGGCTGTAACGTGAAAATAGAACCGACAATCGGTAACCATAATCCGATTTAGGACGCGATAGAGAGCCTCCAGCAATATATCCGTTTTCTTAACATTTACAATCAAAATATTGATCATGATGTATCGTTAAAGAGTTAATTTCAGAGCATTCACCAATTTGCATGTTTGAAATTAAATTTACAATTGACACCGTTACAAGAAGACCCTTGAAATTAATAGATCTTAGCCAAAGGCCATTTGATTTTGTAAATGTGCGAAAATTGATAGCATTTTTCCTTAAACAGCACTCTTTAGAGTCACTATTCGATTCAAGCTCAGAACGTTCATGAGCATCATTTGTCTATGCACATTAATTTAACATTTGATAAACAACAAGAATGAAATTATTTTCAAGCATTGTGAACGTGAATCGGACCGCGGCCTAGGTGTCAGTTCAATTCTAAAAATGTTGATAACTAACTTGTAAAAATCTTTTCTTTTTCCCATTCTTTGCGATAGTGTTTTTTTGTATTTTCCGTGTTTACCCATTTTCAAATTCGCGTGTTAATACCTCTCAGATCTCCGGTTAAGCTAATCACAACAGTGTCGCTAAGCGCAGTTTAGCGCCGACACTATAAGTGCCTCTAGACCGAGCTAACGGACAGATTGCGTTCCAATATTTAACTGTTAGCTATTAGTAGTATAATAAACGTTACGTGCACTATATATTTTCAGCATGGCATAAGCCATATCAAGAGCCTCGCAGTAGTACCAACAAAAATTCAATAGCTGCGTTCAGCAACAACAGTTGAAAGTGAGCGCTCGCTGCGGCGCTACTTGCTATTGATGTATTCTTCTAGATGTAAAAATCTTATTGGACAATATATAAAAGGGATCTCGGCGCTGCTGTCACGGCGTCGCCTAAAAGTCGGAGGGAAAAAGAAAATCGCCTAATTTGTGACATGTCGTTCTCGGCCATTTTTTGTCGCAAATTCTTATTCCAAGTCGCCTAAAAGGCGACATGTCTAATCTGGCAACCCTGTGCCACGTGGCAAAAGGAGACGCGGAAACCAATAAACACATTAGGAGCTGTAAGCTTATTGGCTACCGCATCACATTTTTCCGTGTGATCATTTTGGCCGATAGAATTGAAAACATGGTGGAAGTAAATGATTGAAAAGAAGTACCGGCAAGCGTTCTGTCGTCAAAAATCATAACCTAAATCTGTGTCCCTTTGTAAGAAAAGTTAGTTAGTATAGTAAGCAATATACGGGAGGTAACTGAGATTAAGGCGGTATCGACATCTGTCGAAGCGGTCGACAGACACTCCGAAACGAGCTACAGCGTTGTCTGCTCCGAAAACAAAGAGCATAGCTTACTTAAACCAGAGCACGCAGCGGCCGGGCAGGCAGTTTCTTTTTATCCGGCGACATACGCTTATCGCCTCGGTTGCGGCACGCGGTATCTCGTCAGTAAGACCGTACGAGTAATAATAGTTCTCGTTTTGTTAAAGAAGGATCATCAGTAATAAAGTCAGTGATCTATGTAAATGCCAGAACTGTTTATTAACAATTCCTCCTTTCCATACCATTCGGCGTTCAACGTATAAATTCCGATACGCATTATTCCTGACATAATTCAATTCTCATATAAGGGAAGAGAATATATAATTCCTAATACTCCTCTCTCTCTCTCTTACCTCCTCTCTGGAATATTATTTCCCTACGAGGATCCAAATCCCATCAAACAAGGAGAAAATCCTTACATCGTGTATTTTTTAATACAGCCAAGAAAAAACGTGAGAAAGCAGTGAGATAAGTAAAGGCATAAAAGTATACGGATAATAAAAATTATAGGTTAAAATTATATAATCATCATATAATCTCGAAAAGAAGTTGAAAACGCTCATCCACTATCTGGTGGAAATAACTTAAATTCCTTTCCCTCGTGTGTATCTTGTAAATAACACATCTGTACGCAATCCTGCGAAGTTTCTGTTCATATTCCATTGTTAAAGCCTGTTCTACAATATGCTTTTTGTTTCCTGTTTCTTGCTTTTTGCTATTTATTTATTGTATCTTGCCTTTTTGTTTCTTATTCCATTTTTCGTTTTCTGTTGCTCGAGATAAATGTTAACGAACTTCAGAAAAAACAGAAAACACATATCAAGAAATATAAGTGTTGATAAAACGATCACAAAGAGAAAAAAAGTAAAAGATAAAAAGCAAGAAACAGGAAACAAAGAGAACATTGTAGAACAACCATAAGTAGTAAGGTAAAACAAATTATAATATATTACACTTCGGATATGGAATGCAATAGCATTTAACATCCGAAGCTGAATATATCAATAAATTAAAGCACTCAATAATGCATCTTTTTATTTCATATAGAACAGAGATAAACTAGACTGTAAAAAGTGTAATGGAAGAAAACATGGAAAAAGAATTCTATTAAATTGTAAATAATTAGAAAGAAGCCATATATGTATTAATACTTCTATTATAATTATATGTCAAACTGAATAGCGCTCGTCGCAAGCGCGACCCTGTATTTTCCGCGCATCGCAATAGCGCACATACGAGAGCGCAATCGGCTTGGCGGTGATTTTCGAGCTTCCTTTTTCTCTCTGACGACAGATTTCGCAAAAGGAGGACGCATATTTACGATCGATACATTTATAAAAGGAATAATATTTATCTACAATCAACGGTTGCCCTTAATTTTTCTCATCATCCACGTTCTAATTTAAAGACGACTCAAGTAAGAGGAATGAGATCCTCTAGTCTTTGTCGCACGGCACGAACGTGAATAGCGTCTAATGCACCAAGTTCATTTTTTTTCTTGCCCGACGAACAATCGGGCGGTGGATCGCTACCACCAGTGGGTGTCCGATGATTTGGCTTGGACAGGTCTACCTGACGATACGCTCGTAGCCACGCGAATATTACTGATTAATCGTGCTCATTTATTTCACGCCTGATAAACGGTCTCAGGCAAATCTTTGCTCATATCATACTTTTACGGGATCTGATGATCGGTTCAGGTTTCACGCTGTTCAAGGTTCCGGGATTTACAACCCCGTTTCTTTTTTTTGCTTCTATATTTCAGATATAGTACATTGTCCTTCATTAAAATTTTTTGATGTTATTGAAGAAGGAATTGAAGTCAGGATCGGTGCGCCACGCTATCGTAACAGAAAAAATTTATTTATTTTCTCATTATAGTTTCATTCAATCAATTATTGTAATTTTCTTGTAAACGAATTAAGCATTAAATTATGATTCATTAATGATAAATAAGATCTGATTTGCCTTCAAAGAATGCTCTCGCCGACCGATTATTTTTATTCCCTTTCTTAATCGAACATTAATTTAGTCCTTCGAGCCGAATTAAATCGATGGGAGCGCTCTGAAATCCGATTCGGAACTGGCAAACGAATAATAACGTACGCCAGATATTGCTTGTGGTCATTTGCAAAACAATCTAAGATTATCATTGATATTTTTTTTCTTCTGTTGTCGAGAATCTTATGTCACGATTCAGAAGAAGCAAAAATCAGTTGGATCGATTACGTGCCCAGATATCCATGCAAATGAGCAGGTTTCTGATGATTCAGAACGCTGCTGAGAATATCTCGGAAGGAACTGATGCTAATTCTCGACATTTATTAAATACTCGGCTAGAAGTTCTTGAAGCCAATTGGATCAAATTCCAAGAAGAGCACGAACGAATTTGTCAGACACATGCGGAACGACTTGCTGAGGAGTCTTATATAAAATCGAACCTATGAAACATGTCAAAAGTTTTACGTTCAGGCCAAGGCTTACTTATCTCCGCGCAATTGGATAGATTATTTAGTTCAAAGCCCATCAAATCAAAGTCAGCGCAGGAATTGAATGCAATGATGACCACCGTCACCGAATCGCTAAGAGCTTTGGAAGCCTTGCCACATGAGTGCATGGGAACCTCTTTTAATTCATCAGCTCATTTATTAGACGAAGATACGCGTGAAGCATGGGAAGTTAGATTAGGACCATCTACGTCATATCCCTTTAAAGGAGTTTGAGGAGTTTGTGATCTGTCACACGAGAGCGTGGGAGAGTCTGGCTTCCACCTCGATCAAGTTTACGAAGGATAAAATACGATCGTCTTGACATTTAAGTAAGGCAGATGCAAAATCTCGTACTATGATCGCAATGGCTCCGACAGCTAAAAGTGGAGTAGAATGCCGCTTGTGTAAATCCGGTCATTATTTATTTAATTGCCCCACTTATTTGTTGCAACCTTTTGAACAACGTAAACGTACTGCTCTCAAATTAAATTTATGCTTTAATTGTTTAGGGAGTCATTCTGCTAGTCATTGTCCAAGTTCTCGTCGTTGCAGGAAATGCGGTAACAAACATTACACCATCTTACATAATGACGCAAACCACGTCCTAAATTGACAACTAACAATAAAACTGATTCAGATACCTCGACTATTGGTGCTGCATCCAACTCAGATCAGAAATGATTAAAGTCATTTACTGGTCATACAGAATGCGCCATTAATCAACGACCACTTACATTACTAGCCACATGTCTGGTCAAGATAAAGACTTATGACAATATCTTCGAATCCGTTCGAACACTCTTAGATCAGAATTATCATTTGTTACAGAAGATTTGGTGTATCTATTAAGGCTACCTCGAAAATCTGCAACGATTCCGTTATTTGGCATTAGTAGAACCTTCTCAGGATGCACTAAGGGCTCTATTCGTATTGAACTTCACTCTTCAATTAATGTTTCCCATTCTTACGCATTACAAGCATATATTCTTTCGCGATTAACTTTTAAGATACCATCATTTGATGCAGATAGTCAATTCTGGTCGCATCTTAACAATTTACAACTTGCAGATCTTAATTTTGGTAAGTCCGGACCAATCCATATTATTATTGGCGCAGATGCTTATGGCTAAATCATTAAGTCTGGTTTGATAAAAGGTGATTCGTTATTACCTATTGCACAATTAACTATGTTCGGATGGGTGATCTCTGGTCTCGTTAATATCAATACTATGACAACGAAGGATGGATATATCATTGCCGTGTTGATGGTGATTTACAAGATCTCTTAACTTGTTTTTGGAAACAAGAAGATGTTCCTAGATCAATGTCGGAATCCTTAAGTCCCGCTGATGTTGATTGTGAACAACACTTTCTCTCTATTTTTTCTTAGGATCTAAACGGTCGATATATAGTACGGCTTCCGTTAAAGACTTCAGTGATCTTGTTGGGAGATTCATCCTCTTTAACGCTTCGATGCTTAAGACGACTTCGTAAAAGGTTTGAAACTGAACCCTCTTATTGTAAATTGTACACAGACTTTGTACAAGAATATCAGTTGCTAGGCCATATGATTCTGGTCCCAAAGTCTGAAGTTGATTCCCCTAGTTTTTATTTTTCTCATCATGGAGTATTACGCGAAAGTAGTAAGACGACCAAACTTCGAGTTATATTCAATGGGTCGAGTTCTATGAAAAGTGGCGTGACATTAAATGATATTTTGCATGCTGGAACTAAGTTGCAAACAAATATCTTTGATGTATTGGGAGTACAAATTAGTTCGGTCCGTTTTTTTGTGTTCAAAAATGCATTTATTTCAAAACAAAATGAACGAACAGATTAATTAAAGTATTGTCCATCGCTGGCTACTACTTTTTCCCATCTCTCAGGCAATTTTCGAATTCCATCTCGAAAAAATGACTCGTCTTTGGATGCGATCCAATTTTGGAGCCGATTTTCGATTTCTGCAAAAGAAGTGAATGACTTGCCAAATCGTGCTGCATCCTTCGGAACAACCAATAATCAGAAGGAGCAATGTCCGGAGAATACGGTGGGTGCGGTAAAACATCCCATTTGAGCGTTTCCAAATATTTTTTTACGACTTTTGCGACATGAAGCCGAGCGTTGTCATGAAGAAAAATAACTTTATCATGTCTTTGCTCGTATTCCGGCTGTTTTTCTCGCAATGCACGGCTCAAATGAATCAATTGTAGCCGATACCGATCGCCTGTAATGGAATCGCCAGGTTTCAGCAGCTCATAGTAAACAACATCCTTTTGGTCCCATCAGATACAGAGCATGATCTTCGAACATGAATGTTCGGCTTTGGTGTTGATGTTGAGGTCGATGGCAACGATTGACCGGGCTTAGCGTAGTATTTTTTCTTCTTGAGGGTCGTAGAATATCCACTTCTCATCTCCAGTCACAATCCGATGCAAAAAACCTTTTCTTTGTTGTCTTTGAATCAGCTGTTCGCAAGTGAAAAATCGCCTTTCAACGTCTCTCGGTTTCAGTTCATAAGGCACCCAATTTCCTTGTTTTTGAATTATTCCCATGGATCTCAATCGTGCAGAAACGGCTTGTTCAGTTACTCCCAATGATTCTGCAAGCTCCTCTTGCGTTTGACTCTGATTTTCTTCGAGTAATGCCTCTAATTCTTTGTTTTCGAATTTTTTTGGCTGTCCAGAGCGAGGCTTGTCTTCAACGCTGAAATCTCCATCCTTGAAACGTCGAAACCATTCCCTACATGATTTATCAATTGGAGCAGTGTCAGCATAAACTTCGACAAGCATTCGATGGGCTTCAGCTGCACTTTTTTTCCAATTAAAGCAGAAAATTACCTCCCGCAAATGTTGCTTGATTAACACAAAATTCGACATTTCAAATAGTAAAAATCAAGGTTTTTGTATGAAACTCAAAGCGATATAAACTGATTATTATTAGCAGATGTCTAATCTCTCTGAAAACGCCAAAATCAGCTGTCACTATGAACCATTCACAACAGCCGGAGCCATCTTTTGGAAAACGGACCGAACTAATTTGTATTCCAATATTACTCTGATTTCGTTTACATCAGTTCGTCTTTTCGTCCGACATCACTAAAATGTGTCGTCAAATCCTAGTTCACTCAGACGATCAAAATCTGCAACGCATTTTTTGGTACAACTCGAATAGACAATTACATTCATATCAGCTAACCACAGTAACTTATGGGTTAAATTGCACGTCATTTCTTGCTCTCCGCGTGCTTCAATAGCTCATCTCTGACGAAGGTCATCAGTTTCCCAAAGCCATACCTTCGTTATCCAAAAGAAGATATGTTGATGATATTTTCGGTGAAGCGGAATTAATAGAAGAGGCTAAAGAAATAATAATGTCAACTTTGCATGGCGGGCGGATTTCCTCTGCAAAAATAAAGTAATTCTCAAGAACTGCTGAATCATTTGTCGTTATCGCCGAATGACAATACATCTGCTGTAGAATTGGACTCCTGCCGTATTAAGGTATTAGGTCTTTGTTGGCAACCGAACATCATTTTTAAGTTTATCTCTATACCATCTTCAGTTCGAATACTGACGAAAAGATCCATTTTATCCGAAATTGCTCAATTATACGATCCTCTAGGTCTCATTGCTCCTGTTATAGTTCGCGTCAAAATATTCATTCAAAATCTTTGGTTAGCAAAGATAGATTGGGATACTCCTTTATCTTCTGAATTATAAATCAATGGGCCAATTTTAAGCTGTAATTACTCGCGTTAAATAATTTGATTATTTAACGTGAGTATTTTTCCATGTTGGCTTTACATCTCGTCAACTGCATATTAATCGAGCTTGATGGATTTTCTGATGCTTCTTAACTTGCAATGGTGGCTGTAGTTCATATTCGAATCGAAACTCATGATTGCGGAGTCCAAATAAATATCATCTGTGCAAAAATTAAAGCAGCATCGTTAAAAAACTTACCATACCTTGATTCGAGTTGAACGTTGCGTTAATGTTAACTCGTTTTGTATTTAACATATAGAACGTTTTAGAGATAAAGGAAAGTCCGATTTTTCTCTGGACAGACTCGTCCGTAGCTCTCACATGGATTTCATCCCATCCAGCTAGATAGGACTACGTACGTAATAGAATTACAATCATACAAGAAACATTATCTTCCGCCTCGTGGCGCTTCGTTCTTGGGAAGAATAATCCTGCTGACTGTGCATCGAGGGAATTAAGACTCTTGACTAGTCGCGATGGCCATATTGGAATCGTGACGTCAAAAGCGAGGAATGACACATTAATTTATGTTGCGTGCCATTTTAAAATAAAGACAATTTGGATGAAATGAAATGACAAAATCACTTTAAAACACTTGTAAAAATCGATGAAAACTGTCCTTTCCTCTCTTGACAGTTAATGGTCATAAAAGGCACCTAAAGTGAGCCTATATTCGGGCAGAAACACACGGTCCGACAACTGTTGAAACGAGTAAAATATATGCTTTTACATATAAAATTCCAACATAACTTTAGTTTTCATCGATAATTACGATTTTGATAAATACGAGACAAGTCACATTTTCACAATTAGGTAAATAATAACGAAATGGCACGCAACATAAATTTCGTTGTCAAAACGTCACTTTTCCACGTCTATAAGTTCGGCCATTTATCATGGTGAGGCGTTGTAACACACAAACAAACACGAGCCCATGTCCGTATGCTCGCCTGCGGCGCGCCGAGAGTGAATGAAACAACGAGCTCCTTCTCCCACTAGTAGCTTGTTTCAAACGACCAAAAATGCTTTCTCGGCCGCTCGGTGGTCCTAGGAATCAATAAGGGGCAGGAAGCATCCTAAATAACATATAAGTTTTACTAGGACAAGTCAATTCTTAGAAAATCTGTCAGAAGGCACTCGGTATCATGTCACATTACTTTTTGACAAGTAGCATCTTTCAGCTGATTACTGTCAAATTTTGAGCAGAATTCATCGCGTGATTTCATTTCTGTAGACGATTAAAGCGAACAACCTTTGTATTTTTTGCAAAATGGAAAAAAACGAATTTCGTGCAGTGTTCAAACATCTACATATGAAAGGTTTAACACCGAAAGAAATCAAAGCTGAGTTGGATAATGTTCATAGCACATCTGCACCAGCGTTTGCAACTGTATACAATTGAGTGAATGAATTTACGAGGGCAAATCAATAAGTACCCGTGTTTCAAGACAGGTGACGTTGCTGATGCAAGTTGGCATTACCATCGTGTACTACCATCTTTCAAACGACGCCATACAAAATTTCAGAATGATTCATGCAATAGTCTTGATTTGACAGCAATTCGTAGTGAGCGTTTGATGTTTTCTGATACAATGGAAAAAGAGCAATATCGATTCGTGATTTGTTTTTTATTTTTGGATAGAAAAACGTGCGAAGAAATAAAAACGAAGTTGGATGCCGTCTATGGGAACTCTTCACCATCTATGACAATCGTCAGATATTGGTTCAATGAATTCAAACGTCATCGTTCGTCTGTTTTTGAGGAGCGCCCAGGCCGCCCGATAGACGTGATTACTGAAGAAATCGTTGAAAAAGTCCACGACATGATTCTCGCTGATCGCCGAACGAAAATGCATGAAGTAGCAGAGGCCGTAGGCGTGTCGTACGGAACGGCAATATTCAATATTTTGCATGATAACTTGGGAATGAAAAAGCTGTCGACCCGATGGGTGCCGCAATTGCTCACCGTGAACAAGCGGATGCAGTTATCAATTTCAAAGCATGGTCAAATTACGCTACGAATTGCTGCCGCATTCACCGTACTCTCCGGATTTAGCCCCCTGTGACTTCTTCTTGTTTCCAAACTTGAAAAAATGACTCGGTGGAAAGAAATTCACGTCAAATGAGGAAGTCGCCGAAACAGAGGCCTATTTTGTAGATTTCGAATCGTATTTTTCTGAGGGGTTAAAAAAATGGCAGAAGCGTTGGGAAAAGTGGGAAAAGTGTTGAAAAATCCTCCTAAAAGGGGATTACGTTGAAAAATAAAAAAAATTTTTGTGAAAAGCTTGCGTCTTTATTACTAACACGGTTACTTATTGATTTGCCCTTGTAAACGTGATTGTACATCCACATGTGATGCACCTCGTTCGGGACGTCCAATTAAGGCTGCTACGCCAGAAATCATCGATAAAATCCACGATATTGTTTTGACTGATCGACGAGTAAAGTGCGCGAGCTTGTTGAGGCCATAGGCATATCACAGGCATATCATGGCACAGTGATTTCAATTTTGCACGAACAATTGGGTATGAAAAAGCTATCGGCAAGATGGGTGTCGCGTTTACTCACTGTGGACCATAAGTGCGACCGTGTGACGATTTCAAAACAATGTTTGGAGATGTTTCAACGTAATCCAGATGAATTTCTGCATCGATTCATTACTGTGGACGAAACATGGATCCATTACTTCACTTGAGACGAAAGAACAGTCAAAATAATGGACTTCATCGAGTGAACCAGTTCCGAAGAAGGCGAAAACCGTGAAGTCGGCCGGAAAGGTGATGGCCACAGTTTTTTGGGATGCACGCGGTATAATTCATATCGATTCGTCGAAGCAAACGATCAATGGCGATTACTATGGCAGCCTTATTGAACCGTTTCAAGAACATTTTAAAGAAAAAACGTCCCCATTTGGCGAAGAAGAAAGTGCTCTTCCATCAAGACAATGCACGGGTTCACATGTACCCGGCATCGATAGTCAAGTTCAACGAATTCCCCATCCAGCATATTCGCCAGATTTAGTCTCCTGCGACTATTTCCTGTTTCCAAACTTGAAGAAATGATTCGGAGGAAAGAGATTCACCACCAGAGAGCAGTTCATCGCCGAAACAGAGACTTATTTTGAAGGGTTGAATCAAATCATATTATTCGGACGGTTTGAAAAAGTTGGTAAAATTTGTATGACTGTTGTATGGGAATAATGAAATAATTAAATAGAAATCTTTGATATTAAAACGAAATCAGAATAAATCAGAATAATAATTTGACAGAAAGCTTTTCTTTTTTCAAATCCTTTAAAAGATTTATGAATGACGGTTTAAGGATAATTAGCACATTTCTTAAAAATTGGCTTATTAAACAAAGGTTTGAAACAAAAATTTTGATGTTATGAAAATTTTGATGTCGTTAATTTATTTTTAACTTATCTACAATCTTGGACAAAATATAGAATATATTATTTCCTTACATTATAATAACGTAAATATACGTATGTGAGACACAATAGGCGAATAATATGCCATCGAACCGATGTATAGTCCGTTTATATTTAAAATGCTTTGATGAGACATTGAGCCTTATTGTGGTAGCGTAATTTGTTCTAAGCACAATAGTTTTCGAATTTTATTTTTAAAAATCAATTCTGCCAAATGCAATATGTTCAACGCTACTAATGTGAAATGGCAATCAATCAGATATGCTTAGCAGTAAACGTGCGAGAAAAAATATACAGTTTTAAATCTGTATTCTTCACGCATTTTTAGTGTCTAACGTAACGTCGTCCAAACATTATTTCTTCAAATGAGAAGAAGATCTCGGAATTCGAGCAGTCACGTTTTGCGTAATGTGCACAGCAGGATGCAAGCACATGACTTCGAATGTTGTGAATAGATGCATTTCTCTTCCTTTTTGAGCGCCTTTTTGAGCGCAGCTTTTCAGTTAATTGCAAAGGATCATCGCGAGAACTTCGAAATTTTCGGGGAATTAATCTTGCAGCGTTTTTGCATTTTCGCTTCCAATCTCTACGTAGATATGACTTCTTGTTGATACGTTGGCCACGTGCATGATTAGTCCGGACCTTTTGAATCAAATCGCAACGTCGAATTAGCGTTCAGGCAAAGATGCTTTCAAAATGCATGAACGTTAATACAAATTAATGCGACGTTGAGAATGCGGGACATCATCCTTCCCTCGAAATTAGTTCCAAAAGAACATATATATTTATACGAATGTATTTCGAGAGACGGTTATTGGTGTGCGCTCATTAATCTTACGCTCATTAGTCTAAATACGCCGAGCGTATTTACATTGCGTGACGCGATGAGATGCTTAAAGAGCCATCTATATAAGTCGCAAACGCAGAACGCAGTTTGCAGACGCATTTGCGACAACTAATCAAAAGCTGTTATTATTATTGGCACTTTTGATTGGCTGTCGCAAATGCGTCTGCGAACTACGTTCTGCGTTTGCGACTTATGTAGATGGTCCTTAACACGCGGCGTGTGTATTTATTTTTTGCAGTGTACAACATGCTTACTGTCAGCTGCGAATAGCTCTGATTTTAGAGGAGTCTTTTTTTTTATTCTTATACTCGACACTATACTAAAACTTTCTTGCTTTCTCACCAAAAATCAAATATACAGCTTTGGCTAAAAATATTATATAAATCTGATTAGGGTAAAATTATTAATTGTGGATCTTTAAACAAAAATTCATAATTATTGAATGTATGTATTTGAATTAAGCAAACATATGTATATATACATATAACTCCTGCCACATATAAGTTGTTCAGTACTAGAAATCTACATATGTAATATAAACTATAGATTAAAAATTGAGCTACAATCGATTATTAAATAATTATTTTGACTTGAAAACCTCAAAAAAGAAGTCGTGAGTAGTCAATACCCATAGAGAGCCATATTAGCAAAATGTTATCCCATTAAACATGAAACCTTCAGGCGACCTTACACTTCTTGGATTAATTTTTTACATAATATTTGTGTTACTTTCTAATATATTTATCTTATATTAAATGAATACAAAAATTTGGGTAGATCGTTTGATATGTGAAATGTGTTAAATTTAATACAAAATTTTTTACTATGTATGAATAAATTACAAACTATGATTGGAGAAGAATACATCGTACATAAAACGTTTCATTATAAACATTTATGAAATGTTACATAAAAGTTTTGGTGAAACGTTTTATTTCTAATGTCTATAAAACGTCGCATGTCTAAAAACATTACATTTCGATAATTAAAACTGATATTTGAAACGTTTCATATGAAACGTTTCGTGACATTCGAGCAACATCTAGTTTGTAATGTTATATATTAAACGTTTTGAAATGTTTACAGAACTTCATTTATAACGTGTCATTAGTAACATTTCAAGATGTTAGTTATGTATAATGTTATATATAACGTTATGTATGAGACGTTTATAAAATATTTATTATATAACGTCACATAAACTTTTTCTATAAAACAATCATTTTGGAACATTGAGAAACGTTAGATAACATTGCATATCTGATATTACTGAAACCTTCATTGCACACTCGTACAAGTGTTGCAAATATAAGTTTTATTTGTCCATATAACAAAGGTTGCGTTCCATTTTATGCATGTGTGCATCTTTTATCCTTGTTATTCACCGAATGTTAAACAAGGATAAATAATGCATCATGCACATCATGCGTGAAACGGAACGCAGCCAAAACATACGCAAAGCGTATGCGGTTAGAACGCGCATGCGCAACGTGGCCGTAGTTATAATGACAGCAACCGGCAACAGCAACGTAAAGAAATTTGTATTCGAGCACCACGTTTGTTGGCGCGGTTTTTGACCTAGCAACCTAAAGTTGAACGCGGTCCCTCCACGTATCCTCTTCATTACTTCTACAGGTGGAGTGTTATGAAAATGGATTCAAATGAAAATGATGCGAGTGACCTACACTATTTACCGAACGTAAGTATATATAGGGTGTCTCTTAAGATGGGTCGGGGCCATATTGGGGATGGAGAATGGATCAAAGGGAACAAAAAATTCTTATGCCATTTTGAGATACTCTCGCTGTAGTTTTCGAATTAGAAAAGAAAATGTCTAAGCCAATATGTGATTAAGCCGCGCCACGCGAATTCATAAGACGGCCCAGATTCGAGCGGCGATGAAGCGCTCTTTCCCCCTCCTTGCTCACTGCCGTCGTCGCCACTCGAGTGTGGGCCGCTCTACGAATTCGCGCGGCGGCAATATGCTTAACCGCATATTGGCTTAACCGCTTAGAGGTTTCCTTTTCCCCCAATGTGGCCCCGACTATCTTAAGAGACACCCTGTATATATCAATTATAATTGCTGATATATTTTTAAGGCCCCGTGTCAACCCGACAAGTCCAGCTAAATTTGTCCCTACGTAAACTTAGCATTGG
>JAANIB010003124.1:0-12797 GCA_017607565.1 Acromyrmex heyeri | reverse complement strand
TCGCAGAAGGAGGAGAAGGCCTTCCATGCTCTCTCCCCGCCGACTATCGCCCTCACGACAGCCGGCAGGGAGAGATCCCCCCCTATCTCTCGGACCAGGACACCGCGCTCGTCCGCCCATGCCGGGCAGGCCTCCAGCGTATGCTGCGCGGTGTCCCGGTCCCCGTCGCAATGATGACAGCGCGCGTTCGGCTCCTTACCTATGCGACACAGGTACTCCCCGAAACATCCGTGTCCGGTGAGCACCTGCGTCGCGTGGAACGATAGTCCGCCCCATCCCCTACCTACCCATTCCTCGAGGCAGGGGAGGATGGCCTCCACAGTCCGGACGCCCGTTGTCGGCGGGCTATTCTCGAGAGTGGCACGCCACTCTCCAAAGACCCGTCGACGGGCGTTCCCTCTCAGTCGGTCGACGGTCCCCGGGGTTACGATACCCCCCCGAAGCCGAATGGCCATCACCCTGGCGTAGGTCTCTGCCAGGGCGTCGGCCACGTACTCGGCAGGGGGGATCCCCGCGAGGACCATGGCAGCCGCATACGACACCGTCCTGTAGGCTCTACATATGCGAAGGGCCAGCCGCCGTTGCACACTGTGCAACCTTTCTTTGATGCGGCGGCTGGCCAGAGTCTTCCCACTCCATACCGGGGCCCCGTAAAGGGCTCCGGACAGGACGGCGTGCATATATGCCCGCCTGACCGACTCGTTCGGACCGCGAAGGTTGGGCATGAGGCCGAGCAGAGCGTCTGCCCGACGGCCCAATCGCGGGGCTAGCTCGTCGAAGTGTTCTTTCAGAATTTATGAATTTTTTAGTACCGCATTTTCTCATGTTGGTAAAAATAGTTACCAATAAGAAAATGTAATACTAAAAAGTTAATAAAAAATTCTGAGAAAATTTTTAGAGCTCTATGAGAAGAAGATAAACAATTTTATCACTCACTGCTTTTCTGTAAAATTGATAGTACTTGAGTAAAAAATTATTGAAGAGAATATTAATATTCTCGGCGGTTTTCAGTATAATTAATATCTTGTTAACTATTGTGAAAATTGTAAAATAATATAAGGCATTTCGACTCAATTTAGTCCGTTCTATCTACTACACAATAGCAGCCAGAAAAGATACTCTGTATACTGTCACTTGCTTTCATTTCTCAATAGCACTAGCTTCATTTATTTTGCAACAGTTTACTCGATATAATACTTAACAGGTTGAGAGAAATGGTAAAGAAAACGCTTTCGGAAGCTGTCCTATACACGTATAATATTTATTTTTGGATATTACCACACGTTTCTTTTTGGAAAATTACTTTGTTTACATATCTAATTAATCATCGAAACCGCGTTATATACAATTGCATTCCAATCCGTTGTGCTAAGCGTCAACTTGTCGAATAATATACTCTTGAATATATCCGTTCGATGATCTCCATATTTCTATATATCTTCAAGTGTCCGCGAGGCTGACTTGAGAGAAACTTTTTACGGTAAAGCGACATTCGATCTATAAAGTATGTTACAGCCCATTTGCGGCTTATTGCGTAATGGAAAATAAGCGTCTATATTGAGTAATTATGCTTTATCAAAGTTAAAACCTGGCTGTATCACTTTTTTGTAAGTTAAATTAGTTCTAATATCGTTTCTCTCCAATCTATCAAAACTACTGTGTATATCTGAAATAAACTTTGTAACGATTCAATTTATGTTGTACAAAAACAAAAATTGTAATAGCTACCATGAAACGATAATGCCGATTACTGTGCGCAAGTCATAATTGTAAGACCTCCATTGATTTTGCATAGAACAAAATATTTCTGTGAGAAAAAAGAAAAGATCTTAAATGTTCTGACATCAGTTGTCAAATTGTATGTAAATTGTATAAGAATAGTACAACCGACTAAAAAAAGGTAAATTGTAATGCAATATGTAAAGCGCGTGTATATTAAATAGATTAATTTTTTTATATGCTAATGGGATGCCGAGGAGCATCATTTTGTAATGCAAAAAAATGTTATAAAGAATTATACAAGTCTAAAGGTCAACTGTGTATACATAAATCAGTTCTCTTTGAGACTACTCAGCCTTTATTAAACATCCCCAACCCTCATTGTCAAACTACTTGAATTTCGAAATATTTAAAATATATATCTATATATTTCTCTTAGTTTACCAGTTTTATGATTTTTAATCTTTCAAAGTTTGTCAACTATAGTCCCCGAAATATCTGTAACTTAGATCTAACTGTATTACTTTTTTTCTTTTTGTTTATCGCAAATCAGTTTTTTTCTGATCAAATTTTTGCTTTATTTTTTAATATAAAATATTCAAATTATGGTATTGTACATATGCACATTTATATATATTTTTACAAAAAAGAAAAATATTTGAATCTACTGTATAATTACTAAAGAGGAACGTTTGCTACTTATATTTTGTCAAATGTTAAATATTGAAAATATTTTATTACAGGACAAATTTAGCCAAAAAAGAAAATAAATGTTCTTTGTTGATCGCACATTGCTTCATCATATCAACTCAATTTGTCTATTATCTTTCAATTTACATATACTGTCCTGTACTAAGGCTGTTCTAAAAAATTTCGTCCTCTCCGAAAAAGATTATACTCTATATACTATAGTATATGTTACGTGTACTGTACATTTTGAGCAAAATTTTCCTCGGAAAGGATGTTTTGGAATCTAAGATATTCTCAAATGATATCACTATACAGTTATTTAAAACGCGTAGAACACTTATACATTCTTGTCTACGCATAGGCTGCAATGCAATAATATAATAATAGAGAAAACGATTTTGATTTTAAATTCGATTTTTTTGTACGATATTCGCATAATTATAATCATATAGTTTATGTAAGCAATTGTTACTGATATTTATCTAATAGAAACGACTAATTTAGTACGAACCTAATACGACAAAATAAATTTTCGACTTGAATATCTTTATTCAGACAGATACATTTATACATACATAGATCGTCCTATTTTGGAGAGATATAACATATTTATCCGGAGCCCTTTCTGCCATAATGCTGTTTCACAATTCAAGAATGTGAATTCTATCGATTCTGGTTTGGCATCATCACCGATGCGGCAAGGATGCACGATTCCTTCTCTAAACAACGATCCTGATATATATTTCTATATATACAAAAATATATTATTATGACGTTTCCAGCTGATAATATATTGCTGGTTTATTTACAATGGTTCAATCCAGTTCTGTAGTTGAATAGCGGTACTACTTCGTTTGCGCGCGACCAATAGGAGGAATGGCGTTTCTTACTAAGTCGACATTTCGACATCCGAGTCGACTCAAAAATGTGCTGTATACAATAATTTCAGACCTTGCATAAGTAGCTGGCGATTTACAGAAAACCTCAAAGAACAATACTATGCTTGCAGAAATGAGTTACGAGCTTTAGTATAAGAGCAATGAGTATTCGAAAATTTCATTTATGTGCTACGTCTGCTACGAGATTGCCGCTTGTCGTTTCGACATCCGAGCAGAATGGAAGCTCAACCGAAACACACATCGCGTTACGAACCTTGATATATGCATATGTAAATAATTCAGTAAATAAAGTTTAGACATGTGTTGTATATATGTACACACACACACACACACACACACACACACACACACACACACACACACACACACGCGTGTGTATGTATGCTATTATATATACATATATATATATATATATATATATATATTATTTTATATATATGCATCAATAATTTACTAAATAAAATGTATGTAAAAGACAGAACAGTGTAATTAAAATAATTATCTTCATTTGTATTCATATGTAAATAATATGGTATGTTTCTTGTTTAGAAAAAAATTATTTCAACAAAATTGAAATAACTAATATCATATTTATTTTATTATTATTTTTCCTCTCAAAAAGAAAAAATTTTGACCAGGGCACGTTTATTGATATGGGCCTGAGTAGGTCGATAATTCAGATCATTTCTATGGTTCAGCGACGTACTTTTCATGATAGCGCCGCTGTCGGAATATCGCGGAACTAAAATACTGCTTAGTTTCATGGCTTCACGTCAATTTCACTCGTAATATACAAACGAAATTTTCGGATACTCTTTTCTCTTATACTAAAACTCCTACCTCGTTTCTAAAAGCATAGGATTGTTTGTTTAGGTTTTCTGCAATTCGCCAGCTACTTTTTATGAACGTGCAAGATCTGAAACTCTTATATGCAGCACATATTGTGATGTGTTGACTACAGAAGCCGATAACAAAACTGTAAGTCTTTAATTTTCTTTCGTTTTTCGTATTCAAATGTAGCTGGCGAAATGCATTGTTGTCGATACTTTAATTGTGGAGAAGGATATTTCAATCCATAAACACAATTAAGAGAAAAGAATCTTTAATATTTAATGATAAAACAGGACACTTCAGCATCCCTTTAAGCGATTCATTTCTCGTGGGGGTAGACCCACGCACATGTATTCGGATAACGGGACCACCTTCGTGGGCGCTCATAAGCAAATTCAAGAATTATACGATATATATAATGGTCAACAAGTCCAATCCGAGATTAAGGATTTTCTGCGCGAGTTGGAGATTTCATGGAGCTTCATCCTGCCTAATGTATCCCATTTTGGAGGTTTGTGGGAGACACCCGTAAAATCTGCCAAATATCATATGACTCGGATCGTGGACAAGGCTCATTTGACCTTTGAGGAAATGCAAACAACCCTCTGTGAAATAGAGGCGATCCTCAATTCGCGTCCCCTCTTACCATTAAGCGTCGACCCTAACGACCTAGCGTACCTAAGTCCGGGACATTTCTTGGTTGGCACGACTTTAAATGGTCTTCCTTGACTTGAGCGACGTCAACGAAAATAGGCTGTTGCGGTGGCAACGCGTAGAGCAAACCCGGCAGCATTTTTGGCGCAGATAGAGTAACGAGTATCTTCACTCTCTACAAGCACGAACCAAATGGATGGCTAACAAAGGAATTCAGTTGTCAACTAATCAACTTGTGCTCATAAAGCAGTCGAATCTAACTCCACTTCAGTAGGTAATAGGGCGGGTCCAAGAGGTTCATCCCGATCCCGACGGCATCGCGTGCACCGCAACTGTGAAGACTGCCAAGGTTTCCTACGTGAGGCCACTGTCTAAGCTATCAATATATTACCAATCGAAACTTAGTCTATACGTTATTAAGCATCTAGGTTTAAGTGCCTTCAACTGTTACCTTCTAAGTATATTAAGCTTCTCTTTACTGTTGAATAAGAATAATTTATTATATTGTTTTTCAGTTTGCATATTTAGATGTCAAGTTTTGTTGATTTTCAGCACAAGACTAGATGCGATATTGAGTCGCATCGGAGCAATTCGTATTTTATGTTGCGTTAAAGAGTTCATGTTTGTATGTCACATTGAAAGTTAACCCTTTCAAGGCGGGCGACGTGTTCGATACCCCTATCGTTTATGGCGTCTAGTCACATCGCCCAATAAAGAATCGATCAATCCCCGAGATATCGATTGTTAAGCGACGTATGCGTCGCGCGTAATCGATCCGATACATTCAGATCATAATGGCTGCACTGATTATCTCGTCGACAGCACGTGTCTCACCTCGCGCTGAATAAGTTTTATCGCGCTACCGCACGCTGAGATCCTTTCCGCATCTACTGTGAAACACGTTCGCCCGCATTTGAGATCTGTCGTAAATAAATTTGGAAAGCAGGGAAAATCTCATTTTTCTCGACCAAGTACCCTCGAAGCAATCATACCGTGGGAACGCTTGGAACGGTGATCGCATGACCGTGCCATCACAAATTCATCCTGCACGCAGCAAGATCGCCAACAGAAGGTTTTCGAAGATGCAGAATTGGAGGCATTACTTGATCAAGACTCGTATCAAAATCAAGAAGAATTGGCACGATCATTGGGAGTGACTCAACAAGCCATTTCAAAACGCCTCAAGTCATGGAAATGATTCAGAAGCAAGAAAATTGAGTGCCGTACGAGTTGAAGCCGAGAGATGTTGAAAAATAATTTTTTATTTGTCTATTGAGTAAACTGATTTGATATTTTTCCTCCTATTGTTAGTTTAAACTTTGTTAGTTAAAATTTTGAAACTATACATATAATTTTAATCTAAAACTTAAGGGGAGGGGGGGAATCGCCCATCATGAGCTGATAGAACGGACTAATCTGGAAAATCTTCTAATATTTTGCAATTTTCGCAATAGTTAATGAAATATTAATTTTTAAAGATACGAATAGACGCGTTCGACCAGTTTAGTACTGCTAAGTATACACCCTTCAATCGCTAGACGCGCGGGTCGCGGGGAGCGGGGTCAGCGGGAATAGCAAGCGCACCTCTGCGCTGTTCGAGTCACGACGTTCAGGAGCTCGCGGTGTTGTGCACGGCGTGGGGCGCTTACCAAACAGTTCCCACTCCTTATTTGACAATCTTTAAAAATCTCGTTTCATATTGCGACCAATGCATAAGGTACAAAAAAATTGATCTAGAAAAATTGATCTAGAAAAATTGTTTACATACATTCTCTGTGTGCGTATATGCGTGCATACATGCTGTCGAGCGTAATGCTGATTCGACGTATTNTTCGACCAGTTTAGTACTGCTAAGTATACACCCTTCAATCGCTGGACGCGCGGGTCGCGGGGAGCGGGGTCAGCGGGAATAGCAAGCGCACCTCTGCGCTGTTCGAGTCACGACGTTCAGGAGCTCGCGGTGTTGTGCACGGCGTGGGGCGCTTACCAAACAGTTCCCACTCCTTATTTGACAATCTTTAAAAATCTCGTTTCATATTGTGACCAATGCATAATGGTACAGAAAAATTGACCTAGAAAAATTGTTTACATACATTCTCTGTGTGCGTATATGCGTGCATACATGCTGTCGAGCGTAATGCTGACTCGACATATTATAATAAAATAAAAAATAACTTTAATTGTAATATCACGTTCGACCGTGATGTTATCGCGTGATGCTGCCCTCGAAAGATTACCACGAAAGGCTGACGGGAGACGTCTCAAAGACACACGGAAATAGCGATACAATCTAAGCGGATTGGAGTACCGATTCGAGGTTCATATTTGAGTTCAATTCAGTTGGGTCAAGAATCTTGCTCTCAATCCAGAATTACGTAAGCCCGATCGTAATTTGCAACGAAATGTAACGCATCGGCAAATATTTAAATAACACGAATGCAAGAAAAATTTTCTTTTAATGCATATATATGCAAATCAAAACGACAGTGGGTGTGATTTAACAAATATTCTGATCCCGACGTTCTCGCTGAACTCGAAAAATATCAGTTACTATTATGAAAAATAATTCTTTCTTTACAATTTACTTGTTTTTCTTCAGTGTGTAATAATTACCTTTAACGAAGGATGTATGTTTGTGGTCTCCCGTCCGACGAAGACGGCTGAGATCAGGGTCTCCGGGTTGGACGACTCGGCCACCCCCATAGAGGTGGCCGACGAGCTTGCCAAGGCCTGCGGGCAACTCCCACCGGAGTTTAAGGTTGGAGGAATCAGCAGGGCCCCCAATGGTTTGGGCACCTGCTGGGTGCGGTGCCCCGTAGAGGCGGCCAAACAATTAGTGGCCGCCTCACGCATCAAGGTGGGGTGGTCGAGCTGCAGAGTAGCTCTGCTGCCGGCCCGAGGCCTCCAGTGCTATCGGTGCCTGGAGGCCGGTCACGTGCAACAAAAGTGCACGAGCACTGTTGACCGATCCGGGTCGTGCTACCGGTGCGGGGGCATCGGCCACGCGGCTCGCGAGTGCCGCGGCAGGGTTGATTGCCCCGCGTGCCGCGGGCTCGGCCGCCCCTCGGGGCACCGCATCGGCGGCGCCGGATGTGCCGCCGCCAGAGCGAAGATTAAGAGGGGAGGGCAGAAGCCCAGTGGCCCCCCCACTACCACTGTCGCGGAGCAGACACCCGCGGCGGCGACAACTGAGGCGCCGTCGGCCGTGCCCGACGTAGAGATGGCCGTCGTGGCGGAGGTAACCACCGCGGCGGCCAGGGAGGCGGCCGGCGGCGCAAACGTCGGTGAAAGTGAGGAGCGTGGGACCACAAATTAATGTCCCTCGCCGTCGCCCAGTCGAACCTCAACCACTCGGCTGGGGCACAAAGCTCATGCAGTGCCTCGCCGAGGGGGGGGGGAGGACTGGCCATCGCCGCGGACCCATATCGAATCCCGGAGAGTCACCCCAACTGGGCGGGGGACTCTCTGGGTCGGGTGGCGGTGGTCAGCCAGCACGCGCGCGACACCCCGCCGATGATTCCCATATCGGCCGGGGAGGGGTTCACGCTGGTAGAGTGGGGACCCATCGACGTAGCGGGGTGCTACTTCCCTCCTCGCCTAGGCAGGAGGGAATACGAGGACGCCCTGGAGTCTCTGGGGGAGCACATACGCCGACGCTCCCCCAGGCCGATACTGGTGGGTGGAGATTTCAACGCCCATGCGTTGGAGTGGGGCTCTCCATCCACCGACCCCAGGGGCGACAGCACCCTGCTGTGGGCGGCGAGGTACGGCCTAGTCTTATTGAATAGGGGCCGTGCCAGCACCTTCGTGGGGGCCCGGGGGGAGTCCATCGTCGACTTGACGTGGGCAACTCCCGCGGCGGCCATCAAGATCCGAGGATGGCACGTGGACGCTGACTCCTTGGGAGAGATGACGGATCATCGCCTGATCCGCATGGAGTTGGTGTCCACCCCCGCGGAGGTGTCACTAAGACGCTGCCGACGAGCGATGGAGCGTCGATGGGCCCTGCGCAAGCTGGACCCCGGCGCCCTCGAGGTGAGCCTCCTCTCCTCCACCTGGCCGGAACCTAACCCGGCCCGCTCGGTGGAGGAGGAGGCCGAATGGCTTGGGGACGCCATGTCGCGCGCGTGCGACGCGTCGATGCCCCGCTGCCGTCCTTTTGCGAGAAGGGCAGCCTATTGGTGGTCCGAGGAGCTAGCTGAGCTACGACGGGCCACCGTGGCTGCCAGGAGAGTGTACACTCGCCGCAGACGGCGGGGCACTGACGCAGAGGTGGAAGTGGCCGCTGGGGCGCTCCGTGAAGCGAGGAACGCTCTTAGGGCGGCCATTAGGAGGGCGAAGGCCGACGCCTGGCGCGAGCTAGTCTCCTCCCTGGACAAGGACCCGTGGGGGAGGCCCTATAAGATTGTGACGAAGCAGTTTCGTCCATGGGCCCCCCCGATAACGGAAACCCTGGACGCTCAGTTCCTGGAGGACGTGGTGGCCGCCCTCTTTCCCACGAGGGAAAGAGACATCCCCGAGAGGGTCGGCCCCCCGTCCGGATGGACGGAGGAGCTGAGCGTCACCGGGGTGGAGATGAAGGAGGCTTTCGGCCGTCTGAGCGGGAGGCCGCGGGCGCCGGGACCCTCCGGCGTACACGGCAGAGTCTGGCTCGCCGCGGCCCCCATCGTGGGCGATCGACTGAGGCAGCTCTTCACGAGCTGCCTCAGAGAAGGTATATTTCCCAGGTCGTGGAAGATGGCCAGGCTTGTCCTTCTACGCAAAGAGGGCAAGCCGGCGGAGAGTCCCTCCGCTTATAGGCCAATTTGCCTGCTGGACGATGCGGGAAAACTGCTGGAGCGAGTCATCGCTGCCCGCATCGTCCGGCACCTGTCCCGGGATGGTCCCGATTTATCCCGCGGTCAGTACGGCTTCCGGGAGGGCCTGTCGACCATCGACGCTGTCAGGCAGGTCAGAGCCCTCTCGGAGCAGATGACCGCGGGTGGGGAGGTGGCGTTGGCGGTATCACTGGACATCGCCAACGCCTTCAATAGCGTCCCATGGGGCCGGGTGGTGGGGGCTATGAGAGAACACCATCTCTTGCCCCCCTACCTGGTCGCCGCAGTTGAGGACTATTTCCGGGACAGGCAGCTGGAGTTCCATGATAAACAGGGACTCCAGCAGCGGAGGGACGTGTCGTGCGGCGTTCCACAGGGGTCCGTGTTGGGCCCCCTACTCTGGAACGTCGCATACGACTGCGTTCTCCGCGCGGCCCTACCCCCCGGCTGCCGCGTCGTCTGTTACGCGGACGACACGCTAGTGGTAGCCGGGGGCCCGACCTGGGGAAGAGCCGTGGGAACGGCGAACGTCGCAGTGGCGTGCGTAGTCGGCTCCATAAAGGAGTTGGGCCTGAGGGTGGCCCCCGCTAAAACGGAAGCACTGTTCTTCCACGATGGGAAGAGCGGAGTGCCCCCTCGGGCACATATAGTGGTGGACGATGTCCGCGTCCCGGTGGGACCCACTATCAAGTATCTGGGTCTCACCGTGGATGGTCGCTGGGGCTTCGTCGAACACTTCGACGAGCTAGCCCCGCGATTGGGCCGTCGGGCAGACGCTCTGCTCGGCCTCATGCCCAACCTTCGCGGTCCGAACGAGTCGGTCAGGCGGGCATATATGCACGCCGTCCTGTCCGGGGCCCTTTACGGGGCCCCGGTATGGAGTGGGAAGGCTCTGGCCAGCCGCCGCATCAAAGAAAGGTTGCACAGTGTGCAACGGCGGCTGGCCCTTCGCATATGTAGAGCCTACAGGACGGTGTCGTATGCGGCTGCCATGGTCCTCGCGGGGATCCCCCCTGCCGAGTACGTGGCCGACGCCCTGGCAGAGACCTACGCCAGGGTGAAGGCCATTCGGCTTCGGGGGGGTATCGTAACCCCGGGGACCGTCGACCGACTGAGAGGGAACGCCCGTCGGCGGGTCTTTGGAGAGTGGCGTGCCACTCTCGAGAATAGCCCGCCGACAACGGGCGTCCGGACTGTGGAGGCCATCCTCCCCTGCCTCGAGGAATGGGTAGGTAGGGGATGGGGCGGACTATCGTTCCACGCGACGCAGGTGCTCACCGGACACGGATGTTTCGGGGAGTACCTGTGTCGCATAGGTAAGGAGCCGAACGCGCGCTGTCATCATTGCGACGGGGACCGGGACACCGCGCAGCATACGCTGGAGGCCTGCCCGGCATGGGCGGGCGAGCGCGGTGTCCTGGTCCGAGAGATAGGGGGGGATCTCTCCCTGCCGGCTGTCGTGAGGGCGATAGTCGGCGGGGAGAGAGCATGGAAGGCCTTCTCCTCCTTCTGCGAACGGGTGATGTCGCAGAAGGAGGAGGCTGAAAGGCGGAGGGAGCGGGCCCCGGGTGGACGTGGCCTTCCTCTGCCGCCACCGGGCGGTGGAGGTGATGAAGGGGGAGGTGTTGCGCGGGGCGGTGGCGTTGGGGGACAACGCGGGCGCCGGCTACAGCCGGATCGCTCGCGCCCCGGGTCACAGCTCGCGCATGCTCGCCGTCGGGACCGCCCCACGGGGCGAAAACGGCGGCGACCTCCTCTCCCTATACCTGAGGAGACGGAGGAGGAGGAGGACGACGAGGATGAGCATGGGGGGGACGGGGTCAGAGGCCCCTCATCCCCCGTCATCACCGACGGCCCCGCGTCGCGGACGCGGGGTGCAGTGACGCGGCGGCGAGCTGCCGACCCCAGGGTCGCACCGCCGCCGGACAATGGATAACCCCCCTGCGCGCGGGGTTGTAGTGCCGCCGCCCCCTAGTCGCACTGCGTGATGGGGGCGGGGTTTCTGCATCGCCGCGCGCGGGGGATGCGCCGCGAGAGCACGTCTCGCGGCTCCACGATATGAGGGGCGCCAGACTTTTGAGATCGGCGCCCCTTGGGGGGCTGGGGATTCCGGCGGGGGCCGGGATCCCCGACTCCCGTCCCCCAACAACAACCGGGGTGGCGGGCGCGGGGGTGGTGTCCCCCCCAGCGCCCGAATCGGGCAGTTAGTGCCTTCACAACACCCGGGGCTCTCCCGGGCGGGTAAGACTGTCGGCCACAGCCGACCGGCCAGAGGGGCTCCCAGAAGAATGCTGCAAGTGTTCCTAGGAGCCCCTCAGTTATGGCCTGTGCAGGACACCCGGAGGGGTTTTAGTGGGTGCAAGCCCCACATAACCCCGGGCTCTCCCCCGAGGCCCGGGGTATGCGTCAGGCATTTCCCCTCCGTTACCAAAAAAAAAAAAAAAAAAAGGATGTATGTTTGTTAATAATCAAAAAATGTGCACTAATCATAAATTTTAGAAAAAAATGTATTATTAAAAAATCGTATACAAATGACATAATCAAAAATGCAATTTATAACATTTTGGAAAATATTATCTAACTTTTTTTAAGAAAAATTAGAATGAAGAACCAATCTTTTTTTTAACTTTATCTTGTAAATTAGTTTAATATACACGATAAACAAGGACACCTATTGTATAAGCCGCGGCCTAAATGCACGGTGTAAATGTGGCCAGTGATGCACGTCAATCGACCGAGATCTCCGAGAAAGCATTTTCGGTCGCCTAAAAACAAGCGATTAGGCGAGAAGGATGAAGACTTTGCCGCTGAGTGAGAACGAGCAAGACAGCGATAGAGAGTCCGTCGTCGCTTTGATCATTTGTTTTCAAGCGCTCGAAAACTGAAAATGCCTTCTCGGTAATGTCGCGATCGCTTGGCATGTATCCATAACAGGGGGAAATAGACATCTAGATAGTATATAACTTTTGATAAATTTTAATAATCACACCCTTTCCAATAATCTATAACAGCAAAAATGATATCAAAATGCAATGTGCGTGCGTGCGGGCATGCGGGCATGCGGGCGTGCGTACGTGCGGGCGTGCGTGCGTGCGTGCGTGGGTGCGTATGTATATGTGTGTGATCTCGCGCGTAATATGTGAGATCAGAATGCCATTTCTCACGGTTCCTGTTTTTTGTATTTAAA
>JAANIB010003086.1:10947-22527 GCA_017607565.1 Acromyrmex heyeri | reverse complement strand
TGTCCGAGTTCGTCAATATCTGCGTAAACATTACAAACCATCAAAAGAGGAATATTCCGCAATTTGTATATATTGTTTGACAGAAATAAATTATAGAGGCAACTATCATAAATTACTCGTGCACTTGACCATATACCATCCGGAATTATTAACAGAAGAACAGAAGACAGATCGTAACGTTCATTGGGCATGGGATTATTTGACTCCAATATCATCTGGCAAAGTACAGTGCAATATATGTAGTAAACTATGTAAAAGTAAAAAAATGGATCATTTAGTGGTTCATCTTGCTTCACACAGAGAGTAAGTATACAATAAGTAAATTTTTAACAACTAAGAGAAATAATATAGGAATTCTTTTACGGAGTTCTGTGCACAATTCATATCATTATCGTGTTACTTACTTTTATCGTCACTCCTTATATAGACATGCAATCTTCGATCCAGACGAAGTTATTTACGAAGATACTTATATGTATGGCGCAAGTACCAGTGCAAGCGGCAGTATGATTGTGGAAGATGTGGAATGTCAAGAAGCTTCAATACCAATAGCTTCTAATTTGACCAATGACACGGATAGAACATGTGTTCCTAACGAGTAATTATTCACTTTAAATTAATTTAAATTCATGCTAATAGATCTTTCGAATCAGTATTCAAATATAATCTATATGATGTTGTGTATAACACTTATTTATTAAGCATTTCATTAATATTTATATAATAACCAATTACTGGCAGATTACTTCACCAATTTTGTTATACTATTTTATATGTTCTATAATATTTTATACGATACTATATGTATAAGATGTTATTATAGTTTGTGCAGCCATACTTATTTACAAACATATTCAGTTTATCTGTATTTGCATTAACTGGAAAAGAAAGTACTTCTTCTGTCACTGCTAGATATTCATGTGTGATCAAATTTGTTTTCTCATTTAGTGCATATTCATAAATAATATAATTACATGTTGTTTAATTGTCGATTATTGCAATGCGTAATGCACTCGCTTTCGTAAATTTTCATTAAGCTTATTTTTATGATTTTATCCTATTAATCCAGATATAGTTTAATTTTTGAGGAACTGACATATATATTTATATTTAACTTCTTTTTTTCTTATTTATAATACTTTAGGAAATGAAGTTTATATTTATGCATACACACATATTTTATGATTAAATGTGCCTTCAAGAACGAATTCGATCTTAAAATTTATTCCGAAAAAATGATAGTTGGTACATTGTTTTAAATATTTATAATACAATGCAATGTTTCAAAGATTTATATCCTGCACTTCAGTAAAATTAATTACATTCATTTTATATTTTATTGATAGTCTTATTAGTGAATTAGACAGAGATTAACATAAAGCTTTTCGAAATATGAAGTTGTTCGAAGAATGTCATATATATAAGATAAATTCCCAAAAAAATTCTTTTTATGTACCATTGTACCTTTATTTCACATATAACATAATACCATATTAAATTATAAAAATAATAAAGCTCAATAAATTACAATAATTAAAAAGGAAAAAGGGCTACGAACCGAAAAACAATCAACATAAAATAAGTTTAAACTCATTATACATATACAATGAATGTCGGCATTTTACTCTTTTTCTATCGTCATTATTATTTCTTATGTGCTTGTCTTATAATATCATAGATAATTTTTGCCTCTTTCTTTTAATTTTAACTTATTAGTTGCGGCTTGTTTTGTACCTTTCTTTTTATTGTTTGCGATTCGATTTGTACTTTTCTTATTATTTTTATTTACTTCCGTCGTTAATTTACTATTATAATTTATACTTGCTAACAGAAACATGTTCGTCCTTATACACACGCACGGTTCGGAGGAGTACATTTGTATCAACTATAATCGTTTGTTTGATTTCCTCTCAATTTGGAGCGAGTTTTATAGTTAATATTGCGTCCGAATGCGAATTTTATTTAATTTCTTATGTTTTATCTACGTTACATTTCTATTATTAATTTATTTCTCACATTGAAAATGATCCAACAAAGATCGAAACGTTTGTTTTGTTCACTTTCTGATTGTCAAATTATAATTTACCTTTTTAATTTCATGACATGTTTTATTTAATTTTTTAACTATTTATACAGTTCGTCATTTTAAGTTGATTGTTTTTAGGCTTGTAGCATTTTTTCCTTTTTAATTATTATAATATCATATATCCTAACAATAAATTTGGGACAGTTTTATACTTTCATGTATACAAAACCACAAATATAAGTATTTAATTTAACAATTCATAAGTTACTACAGATTTTTGCTATTCTAAGCGTATATTTAGATTGAAGAGATGAGACTTTTTATATAATTATCAAGTAATATAATTATTAAATACTATATTACATTTTATAACTTTAATCTTTTTATCACAATATATATACAGATCCGCAACGAAGACTTCAGAACCACCAGAACATGTTATGAATAATCCTCTTGAAGATATTGAAAATATTGATAATATAGCAATAGAATTTCCCGCCGAATTAGAGTTATACGATACAGAAGAAGTTGCCGGTAGAGAAGAACTTCACGGTAGAGAAGAACTTCCCGTTGGAGAAGAAGTTCCCGTTCGAGAAGAAGTTCCCATTAGAGAAGCACTTCGTGAAATGGAAGAACTTCAAGTATTACTTGGTCAATCATCAGATGAAACTCATAATTTCTACTCTCCTAGTCGTGAGTGAGAAATAACCTATGATCTTCTGAAAAAAGAATAATTGATACTGCGTTATAGTATATACAAATCTATTTCTTAATGAGATCCGAATTTAAAAAAACGAACTCTGAAGGGAATTGCTATTTTACTGATAAAATGTGACGCATTGACTCATTCTTATATACTGCAATTCAATGCCGTACCCACATATATANCCGTACGCACATATATACATAAATTTTTGTAAAGCGATATCGTTTTAATTACATGTAAATCTAATTTCAAGAATATTATTCTTCTAATTACTTTATTAGTTTGTAACTTTCAATTTTGTACGTACAAATTCCGAAGCTTTTGTATCAAACAAATATTGCGACAAACTTGGAAAGTCTAGACTTTACTCAGATTTAAAAAATGTTTAAACAGCATAACAATTTAAATATTGTTGTTCGCTACAAAACAAGTTGCAGATACATATTAATACATATACTTTAATTTTAGAGGATTCTCAATTGCGATAAAAGTTATTGTATTGTACGATATCCTTCTACGAAAATTATTACGTTCAACCGATAAACAGAAGACCATTTAAGATCCGCCTTTTAAGGATCCAATAGCCGTTAATAATACCGACAATAATATAATTCTCGTATGACAATTACTTTTCTTTTTTATAGATTTGAGAATTTTTTGTCACAATTAATTTATACGTATTAATACTTGTCTGTGAGTTTTACAGAATTTTTATGCCGAGAACATACAAGTTAAGAAATTGTGGTATTTTTTACAATTTCTTATTTATAGCGATTTACTATTTATTAGTATGACGATCTAGAGCAGCTATATCAGCATTTGCTTCAAATAAAAGCTATGCCATTTGTACTTACAGAACTGTGATCTGCAGACTACTAGTTGTCACGAAGATACAATGTGGAGCTCTTAAAATTGGATTTTTACGTATAATTGAAATTATTCTTTTATGGAAATTATATTTCTATGTGCATAAGATATCTATGTACTACATACTATTCTCTACATACAGATGCGTCAGTGATACATAAATCGTTTGTATATAAGTCCTACTTACATTACGATTAATCGGTTTTAGGATCCTTTTTAGAAGTATTGAATGTATAAACGTATAAAATATAATTTAGGTCTATATAGCAAAAACAAAATATAAGTTTAAGTTCAAGATATAAAAATTAACAAAATCACTGATGAAAACACATACGTTAAACCATTACACCCGAATCGATTACCAAGTGATAATTAAATTTAATTAAATTGTTAACCTCCTTTTTAATGCAACTATAAGACAAATATGTCCAGGTACATACACACTTAAAGCTGTATTAATTATGTTGTACGTTAAGTATTTAATTATTATTTATATAAATTTTTATATAACTTTATGTTACATAAAAATTTATTTTACATCATTTACTATTAATATCATACATTTTAAATATAAATTGATATGTATACATGTATTTGTGAATAAATTATTATATAAATAATATATATATTATTTTATATCTATAAAGAATATATACTTTATAAGTAGTACAGTTTTTATACAACGTTTTTTAAATAAATTTATTAATTTACTTAACTTCTTTATATTATATAACGATCACATTATTCATAAAATATGTGCCAATATGTATTGATATTAAGTGATATGTTTGTAACTAAATGTCACTTCTGGTCATTTATTCACGGTTAAAGGGGTAATTTTTTTCTCTTTGTAATTTTTATTTAGTATCATTAATTTATTTTTATACCTTCATTTTCATATAGGTTATTTTCAAAAATAAGCAATATTCAGAAATCCTTTTGGACTTATTTAATATTAAGAAAAAAAACTTATCTATTTTTATACCGAAAAAAAAAGATATTCCATGTGTCAATTTGAACAATGACATTTTATGTATCACTATAAATTTTACATACGTCATTTACCTTCTGCGAACAATATAAAATAAAGACACTATGATACATATATAAAATAGACAAGATGGTCGTTTAGCACTGAAAGGAATTAAAGTAATGGAGAAAAAAATAAAAATAATGTAAATATGACGCAGTTTTATATAAGAAATATCACGACAAATGCAGCCACTAATTAAACGACCTAATAAAATAAAAATCTTTGATTGACAGTAGAACAATATATTACTTTTTGACAGACTATTGTATGTTTAAAAACATATCAGATAATTAATTATCTTTGAAATTTTTAATATGACTTTAAATTTAATTAAATTTGAATGAAATCGTTTTATACGTAACCAAAATTAATATTATATTTTATCATTTCAATGTACTGTATTTTTTATTGTAACATAGTGTATTTCTCATCCGTTTACATACTCTATAAAACTTTTAGAGTAAGATCTTAATGTGAAGTGTGAAATCTCATTTTTAAAGTTTAAAAATTGTGACACTCTTTTTTAAGACTCACTCAATTTCCATTCTTTACAGTTAGATTCCATTCCAAAAATTTAGAGATAATTTTTACCTACTAAATACTTTCTTTATTGTACTTATTTTCATATGTTATTAACATTCATCAGGTACCATTGGTAGCTGAAACACTAATTACTATTGCACAATTTTAGTATTACTAGCACTACTTATCTTCGTACAATTTAAAAAATAAAAAAACTATAATTTATCAAGGAAAATCAGGTAATATGACGAAATCTTTTTATGATACTTGACGATGGTTAAAGACTGTAGCAAAACTGTTTATTTAAACTTAGATACAAACGAAGAATAAAAACGTTCATATCATGAAATATCAAAAAATATTTTTTTGTAATTGTTATATACACTCTATATACGCTCTTACTTTCAAATATTTCTAATTAAATGAAAGAAAGCCTATATTCTAATGTATTATTGCTTGTGTTTCCTTTTACACATCCGATCTCCTGAATCCATAATTTTTATTATAATATTCCTGAGACTTCTACAATGATGTTTTCTATATAAAGATTATGTGTTTCACGGGTTTTTTCCGTGTCCAGCCTGATACTTACTACTGATACAGTGTGATATTGATTTTTATTATACTTGTCGATCACTAAAATAATAATTAGATTGCTTTATTCTTCTAAAGAGAAGAAAATGATAAGATAGATAAAATAATTTATTATTGTTTATTGAATATCTGTGTCTGTCATTAAGAAGGTAAGATGCAGTTACTTGTTTTATTTTATCTTTACTGTTAATTTTTTTCTTCGGATGTCTCATCTTTTGATTTTTGAAAGAACAACTTTTGTTACTTTAATTAATACTATAGTCTAAAAATTTTGATTATGAGTTGTGTGATAAAAATTTAAAATGAAAATGTACATAAGGATGTTTTGGAATTGAATTAAATGGAAAAATTAATCGTCTTAAATATATAACAATAGAATTATAAATATTAGTCAGAAAATGAAAATCAAAGACATTACAAATTATGTCACAAATGAATTCAAAGTGCAAATAGCGAGTAAAATAATTCGTTATCGTACCGAAAACATATAATTATGTTGCCGTAACAGCTATAAAATACAAAAATTAGAGCTATTATAATTTTATTACTTAGGTAATGATAATGATATATCAAGTAACGCGTTTTTCAATCTGAGATTTACATTCAATATGATGTAATAGTCAATCCTGGAAGTCGATTTTTTATTTAATGCGAGTTTGTGAAAAATCATATGTTTAGCTCTCTCGCTGAAAATTCAGCTTTTCTCATTTATCAGTTAGCTTCTCAACACCGCGGCAAATCTAAGGGAAGAATGTGAGGAAACGTTACAGATACATACAGTCAGTCAAGTAAAAGCGTGGTCGAGTTAATTTATAAAAAACTGTGTTGCACCATTTTCATGTTATTAGCCTTGAGATAGATTCGAATAGTTTCGTACGATATATCTGAACCTTTCTGCTTCAATTTTGCTTGTCTTTGACGCAGTGTTAAGGCAGGATTCCGTGTTAAAACAGATTCATTATTTTTTTATCGTCTTTTTTGTCCACTTTGCATATCGAGCCATGGTAAATTTCGGTAAATCATCGACATTTTTTGCCACATTATATCGCTGCACCCACTTCTGTACGAATGATTTCGACTTTTTCATATATTTAGCAGCCGCTAATTGTGACATTTTTGGACCTTTCAGGTGAGTGCAGAGGAACACAGCGTGATGCGTATTTGGTACTCATGGCGCTTAATGTGATTCTCTTAAGAAAGGTCAATGACAACTGAACCTTCTTTGATAGTGCATCAATGATAAAGGTGCCCTCTATGGAATCATGATAGATTTAGGGCGATATCTTTTATTAGCTTTGAGTAAGGCCGACCACATTCTTATTTGACTGACTGTAGTATGGTTGGTTTAAGTAAAAAAGTATATTTCTTTATTTAACTGAACGTGTATTTATATACCAATATGTAACATGTGCGATATTATTCGTCTTTTGAATCAAATATAATGCAAACAATATAATAAGTAAAAGTATAGAATAAAAAAGTAAGTCAAATAACGCTCACTGATTTGCATATCAAATAATAACGGTGCAGTTCACGGCGTAGATTACGTTATAGTATCAATAATATTAACAGCAAAGAGTATTTAATTAAAATCAAAATTAATCAACACTATAATGTAAAAAAGAATCAAGAAACTAATTTTTAGTCACTTCCTTGGCTATTGATGTAAACAAAGCTGCGTTAGTAAAATATGATCTGACAGTGAAACATAATGACGTTATCATTTTATATCATTTTATATAATTGTATATAATTTTAATTATATAAAATTATATATGAAATATTTTTTNGAAGGACACAAGGAGTACAATATGTTCGATGGCGTTTACGAGATAATAAAAAAAGCGATTTAACAGTACCAAAAGACACATGTGTTGCATCAACTTATTGGTCAAGTGATGGTTACTTAATAAATGTGAATCTATTAGAGAATGCATTATCTTTTTAAAATGTAATTAATCGATCAATTTTGCGGCTGTACTTCCCAGTGAGAAATGACAATGAAATTGATATCATATTAACATCGATTCGATGACTTACAACATATTGATCAATTGGTTAGATTATTTCATAAATGTAAAATTTTTTCTAGACGGTATTACATATTAAAATTTAATAGATTGATTAACCTAATGAGAAATGATAGTGGACGCAAATTCGATTCGATGTCGATTAAATTATCATTTCTCACTGGGNAATGACAATGAAATTGATATCAAATTAACATCGATTCGATGACTTATAACATATTGATCAATTGGTTAGATTATTTTATATATGTAAAATCTTTTCTAGAAGGTATTACATATTAAAATTTAATAGATTGATTAACCTAATGAGAAATGATACTGAAATAGACGCAAAATTGATTCGATGTCGATTAAATTATCATTTCTCTGGGCTAATTAATCCATAAATTTATTCGATCATGTATAAAATAATCTAGCCAACTGTTGACCAATATGTTGATGCAACACACGGTATACTGTTGCAATTCTTCACTGAACAATCACATCGAAAATTTCGTGTCTCTAGAGACTTTTCCTTTATTATTATTTTCTAGTGCTGAAATTAACTGGTNGTGTCCAATAAAATGTGTGAAACTATTTTATACACTATATTATAACACCATAATTATATTATATACTATATTATATACTATATTAGAACTATATTATACACTCTATAAATATATTATACACTTCATAATAAAAAGTTTGATATATCAGAGAGTAATCCGAAAACAGCCATAATCGCGAGTTAGCTGTTATCAAATCCTCCAGAAAATCCGTCATGCGACTCTCCCCCGTTCTAACAAATGATTTTAAACACAAGCCCGGCAACTATAGTGTGGAATCATAGAACACTTCATACTCAAAATTTTACTCAGTACGGAAATTTATCTTAAAGGTATCCAAAAATTGGATTAAAAATCAATTGTGAACTTTCTAACATATTGTGCGCGGATATCAACCGATATTTGGAATTGCAGTACAACTGTCCGTAAAAGAGAGATTTAACTTTCAGGAATCATTTACACTGGTCATAAGAGGCTTCCCACAATAGCAGGAATACGGAATAAGGAATACGAAATAAGAAATAATGAGATCAACTTGTCAGAAATCGTGAATTTTTATGTATTCGATTTTTGATTGATTAAAATCGTTATTCTTCATTCGTGTTCCGTATGCCGTTGTCTGACAGTTTAATCATAATCGAGCATTACTGTCTTACAATTGAATGAGAGGGGAATAATTATTCGAATGAAATTGATCAATTATTACAAATTACGGCCAAAATGATACCTTACCGACTGTTAGATAAATCGACGCAATTCGCAAATGTAAAAAAAGGGACATAATAAAAAGCACAAAATAAATAATAAATAAGAACAAGGTAGTCATTTTGAACTCCCCCCTTTTGGCAGTCAAATATTCCACCCACGAACAAGTTAAGTTTTTCGGCTCTGTTCAGATATGAGACAATGATGAGCGTTCGAATGTCTTTGTATAACTTGTCTAATAGCATAGAAGAGAATCACTAAATCGTGTGCAATACCTATAACATTTCCGATTTGATAAAATCCAAATTACATAATGTCGGTCATCGGCCGTTCTACAGGGTTCAACGTATCCACTGTTCACCCGTTAGAAATTCTCAATTGATCTGTTCGATTTGCTCACACATTTTTACACTTTTTACTCTTAAAATGAGATAGATACCTATTTGACGCTGAAAAGAGAGAAAGTGGAGATGTTGAAAGTGTAAGCAAGTCGAATAGACATAGTGATTTTGCTATCTCGTTATCGCAATAAAGACGCCCCAATCGTGTCGAACTATACAGCTGAGTTCAGCAGAACACAACAGTTTTATGATTAAAACTATAAGAAAACGGTTCGAATAATTAATATTCAATACATATAAGAAAAGAGCTAAGAGCCTATACAATATATCTGTTACCGTATTCAAGATAGAAATTGTAAACGGAAGTAGAAAAATCACTGACAAAACTTAATAGCAAAATATAACAAGGATATTGTCTTGAATATTGTAACAGATTCATTATATTGGCTCTCAGCTTCATTCTTATATGTATGAGTTTTATGATTGTTTGCAGAAATAGGATCATTCTTTTAGATCTAAAAGTATAATCCAATCAGCGCGAAGAAAACTTCGAATAATTGTAAAATAAACGTTCTGCTAAACGCAGTCATTGAGCGCGTTCAAGTTGACAAACCGGCTAGCCTGCTCGCCGAGCAAATGAACATAATAGGTTGTAACTTATAGATTTAAACAATCATATACAACCGTTCGGTAAGCATCACTAGCCGCTTTGCTGTCCTGAACTCGCCCAATCTTTATTTTCATTTCTTTTTATATTTCCGCGAGCATTCCCTGTCGCACAAAGGCGATTCCTCATCAAAGAAATATCGCTTCGTCCTGATTTTCATATCCCCTCTCACCTCACGCGCGTGTAACAGAAATATTCACGCAAAACGGAGCCCGACACTCCACATCCCTCGCCAAGCTAAGATTTCGTAGAATCCGAAAAGAGATAAAAACACAGCACTGAAGAGACATATTCAAACTAGACATATATCAATATTTATATTCCGTGAAAGAATGATACTTCTCTTTTTGACCTTCTGCAGTTTATGCTTCTTCATATCGTTTCTATACCTGCAGTGATTAAGTCCGATTAAATGCTTTAAAATTCCGTAATACAAAACGCGCAATTATAATGGCGGACCAGCAATTAAGAGACAACAAGATCCGAGTATTCAAAGTCCGAGTTCGTCAATATCTGCGTAAACATTTCAAACCATCAAAAGAGGAATATTCCGCAATTTGCATATATTGTTTGTCGAAAATAAATTATAGAGCCAATCATGCTTCATTACTCTCTCACTTGAACATATACCATACGGAATTATTAACAGAAGAACAGAAGACAAATCATAACATTCATTGGGCATGGGATTATTTCACTCCAATATCATCTGGCGAAGCACAGTGCATTATATGTAATAAAATACTAAAATCTCATCACAAGTATTTCGCACGTCATCTTAATGTACACAGGAAGACGTAAGTATACAATAAGTATATTTTTAACAACTAAGAGAAATAATATAGGAATTCTTTCACGGAGTTCTGTGCACAATTGATATCATTATCGTGTTTCTTACTTTTATGGTTACTCCTTATATAGTCAGGTAATCTTCAATCCAGACGAAGTTATTTACGAAGATACTGATATGTATGGCGCAAGTACCAGTGCAAGCGGCAGTATGATTGTGGAGGATGTGGAATGTCAGGAAGCTTCAATACCAATAGCTTCTAATTTGACCGATGACACGGATAGAACATGTGTTCCTAACGAGTAATTATTCACTTTAAATTAATTTAAATTCATGCTAATAGATCTTTCGAATCAGTATTCAAATATAATCTATATGATGTTGTGTATAACACTTATTTATTAAGCATTTCATTAATATTTATATAATAACCAATTACTGGCAGATTACTTCACCAATTTTGTTATACTATTTTATATGTTCTATAATATTTTATACGATACTATATGTATAAGATGTTATTATAGTTTGTGCAGCCATACTTATTTACAAACATATTCAGTTTATCTGTATTTGCATTAACTGGAAAAGAAGGTACTTCTTCTGTCACTGCTAGATATTCATGTGTGATCAAATTTGTTTTCTCATTTAGTGCATATTCATAAATAATATAATTACATGTTGTTTAATTGTCGATTATTGCATGCAATGCGTAATGCACTCGCTTTGGTAAATTGCTTTCATTAAGCTT
>JAANIB010003086.1:0-10335 GCA_017607565.1 Acromyrmex heyeri | reverse complement strand
AAAAACAATCAACATAAAATGACAAACTGTATAAATAATTAAAAAATAAAATAAAACATGTCATGAAATTAAAAAGGTAAATTATAATTTGACAATCAGAAGGTGAACAAAACAAACGTTTCGATCCTTGTTGGATCATTTTCAATGTGAACAAATAAATTAATAATAGAAATGCTACGTAGATAAATATAAGAAATTAAATAAAATTCGCATTCGGACGCAATATTAACTATAAAATTAGCTCCAAATTGAGAGGAAATCAAACAAACGATTATAGTTGATACAAATGTGCTCCCCCGAACCGTACGTGTGTATAAGGACGAACATGTTTCTGATAGCAAGTATAAATTATAATAATAAATTAACGACGTAAGTAAATAAAAATAATAAGAAAAGTACAAATCGAGTCGCAAACAATAAAAAGAAAGGTACAAAACAAGTAATAAGTTAAAATTAAAAGAAAGAGGCAAAAATTATCTTTGATATTATAAGACAAGCACATAAGAAATAATAATGACGATAGAAAAAGAGTAAAATGCCGACATTCATTGTATATGTATAATAAGTTTAAACTCATTATACATGCGAATTTTATTTAATTTCTTATGTTTTATCTACGTTACATTTCTATTATTAATTTATTTGTCACATTGAAAATGATTCAACAAGCATCGAAACGTTTGTTTTGTTCACCTTCTGATGGTCAAATTATAATTTACCTTTTTAATTTCATAACATATTTTATTTTATTTTTTAACTATTTATACAGTTTGTCATTTTATGTTGATTGTTTTTAGGCTCGTAGCCCTTTTTCCTTTTTAATTATTATAATATCATATATCCTAACAATAAATTTAGGACAGTTTTATACTTTCATGTATACAAGACCACAAATATAAGTATTTAATTTAACAATTCATAAGTTACTACAGATTTTTGCTTTTCTAAGCGTATATTTAGATTGAAGAGATGAGACTTTTTTATAATTATTAAATACTATATTACATTTTATAACTTTAATTTTTTTTTCACTATATATACAGATCCGCAACGAAGACTTCAGAACCATCAGAATATAGTGCGAATAGTTCTCTTGAAAGTATTGAAAATATTATGGCTAATATAAAACTTTCCGCCGAATTAAAGCCGTTATACGATACAGAAGAACTTCCCGACAGAGAAGAACTTCCCGTTGAAGAAGAAGAACTTCCCAGTAGAGAAGAACTTCCCGTTGGAGAAGAACTTCCCTTTGAAGAAGAAGAACTTCCCGGTAGAGAAGAACTTCCCGTTGGAGAAGAAATTCCCTTTAGATATGAATTAACCGATATAAGAGAATTTCTAGGATTAGTTGCCCAATCATCAGATGACATTCATAATTTCGACTCTTCTGATCCTGAGTGCCAATTTACCTATGATCTTCCGAAAAAAGAATAATTGATACTGCGTTATAGTACATACAAATCTATTTTTTAATGAGTTCTTAATTTCAAAAAACGAATTCTGAAGGAAATTGCTATTTTACTGATAAAATGTGACGCATTGACTCATTCTTATATACTGCAATTCAATGCCGTACGCACATATATACATAAATTTTTGTAAAGCGATATCGTTTTAATTACATGTAAATCTAATTTCAACAATGATATTCTTCTAATTACTTTATTAGTTTGTAACTTTCAATTTTGCACGTACAAATTCCGAAGCTTTTGCATCAAACAAATATTGCGACAAACTTGAAAAGTCTAGAGATTACTCAGATTTAAAAAATGTTTGAACAGTATAACAATTTAAAAAATTGTTGTTCGTGACATAAACTTCAAGTTGCAGACACATACTAATAAATATACTTTAATTTTAAAGGATTCTCAAATGCGATAAAAGTTATTGTATTGTACGATATCCTTCTACGAAAATTATTACGTTCAACCGATAAACAGAAGACCATGTAAGATCCGCCTCTTAAGGATCCAATAGCCGTTAATAATACCGACAATACCGTAATTCTCGTATGACAATTACTTTTCTTTTTTATAGATTTGAGAATTTTTTGTCACAATTAATCTATACGTATTAATACTTGTCTATGAGTTTTACAGAGTTTTTATGCCTAGAACATACAAGTTAAAAAATTGTGGTATTTTTTACAATTTCTTATTTATAGCGATTTACTATTTATTAGTATGGCGATCTAGAGCTGCTATATCAGCATTTGCTTCAGATAAAAGCTATGCCATTTGTACTTACAGAACTGTGATCTGCAGACTACTAGTTGTCACGAAGATACAATGTGGAGCTCTTAAAATTGGATTTTTACGTATAATTGAAATTATTCTTTTATGAAAATTATGTTTCTATGTGCATAAGATATCTATGTTCTACATACTATTCTGTACATACAGATGCATCAGTGATACATAAATCGTTTGTATATAAGTTCTACTTACATTACGATTAATCGGTTTTAGGATTCTTTTAAGAGGTATTGAATATATAAACGTATAAAATATATTTTTGGTCAATGTAACAAAAATAAAATATAAGTTCAAGTTCAAGATATAAAAATTAACAACATCACTAATAAAAATACGTTAAATGAACCATTTCACCTGAATCGAATACCAAGTGATAATTAAATTTAAATAAATTGTTAACTTCCTTTGTAATGCAAATATAAGACAAATATGTCCAGGTATATACACTTAAAGCTGTATTAATTATGTTGTACGTTAAGTATTTAATTATTATTTATATAAATTTTTATATAACTTTATGTTACATAAAAATTTATTTTACATCATTTACTATTAATATCATACATTTTAAATATACATATATACGTATAGATGTATTTGTGAATAAATTATTATATAAATAATATACACATTATTTAATATCTATAAATAGTATATACTTTATAAGTAGTACAGTTTTTATACAACGTTTTTTAAATTTATTTATTAATTTAATTAACTTCTTTATATAATGATCACATTATTCATAAAACATATGCGCTAATATATGATATTTAGTTGATATTAAGTAGATGATTTGTTTGTAACTAAATGTCACTTCTGGTCATTTATTCACGGTTAAAGGGTTAATTTTTTTCTCTTTGTAATTTTTAATTAATATCATTAATTTATTTTTATATCATCATTTTCATATAGGTTATTTTCAAAAATAAGCAATTTTCAGAAATCCTTTCGGACTTATTTAATATTAAGAATAAAAACTTATCTATTTTTAATATACTGAAAAAAAAACAAGAAATTCCATGTGTCAATTTGAACAATGACATTTTATGTATCACTATAAATTTTATATACGTTATTTACCTTTTGCAAATAATATAAAATAAAGACTCTAGGATACACAAAATAGAGACGATGATTGTTTAACGCTGAAAGGAATTAAAGTAATGGAGAAAAAAATAAAAATAATGTAAATATGACGCAATTTTATATAAGAAATATCACGACAAATGCAGCCACTAATTAAACGACCTAATAAAATAAACATCTTTGATTGACAGTAGAACAACACATTACTTTTTGACAGACTCTTGTATGTTTAGAAACATATCACATAATCAATTATCTTTGAAATTTTTAATTTAAATTTAAATGACTTTAAATTTAATTAAATTTAAATGAAATCATTTTATACGTAACCAAAATTAATATTTCATCATTTCAATGTACTGTATTTTTTATTGTAACGTAGTGTATTTCTCATCCATTTACATACTCTAAAACTTTTAGAGTAAGATCTTAATGTGAAGAGTGAAATCTCACTTTTAAAGATTAAAAATTGTGACACTCTTTTTTAAGACTCACTCAATTTTCATTCTTTACAGTTAGATTCCATTCCAAAAATTTAGAGATAATTTTTACCTACTACTTTCTCTATTGTACTAATTTTTATATGTTATTAACATTCATCAGGTACCATTGGTAGCTGAAACACTAATTACTATTGCACAATTTTAGTATTACTAGCACTACTTATCTTCGCACAATTTTAAAAATACTGTAAAAAACTATGATTTATCAAGGAAAGTCAGATAATATGACGAAATCTTTTTATGGTACTTGTCGATGGTTAAAGACTGTAGCAAAACTGTTTATTCAAACTTAGATACGAACAAAGAATAAAAAATTCATATCATAAAATACATCAAAAAATATTTTTTTCTAATTGATATATACACTCTATATATGCTCTTACTTTCAAATTTTTCTAATTCAATGAAAGAAAGCCTATATTCTAATGTATTATTGTTTGTGTTTCCTTTTACACATCCGATCTCCTGAATCCATAATTTTTATTATAATATTCCTGAGATTTCTACGGGTGTTTTCCATATAAAGATTATGTGTTTCACGGATTTTCTCCGTGTCCAGATCCATTCTTGAAATGCCAACGTTTCGTTAATCTTGCTGTTTACATCATCAGGGCAAAGAGCAGCCTGATACTTACTATTGATACAGTGTGATACTGATTTTTATTATACTTGTCGATCACTAAAATAATAATTAGATTGCTTTATTCTTCTAAAGAGAAGAAAATCATAAGATAGATAAAATAATTTATTATTGTATATTGAATATTTGTGTGTGTCATTAAAAAGGTAAGATTCAGTTACTTCTTTTACTTTATCTTTACTGTTAATCTTTCTCTTCGGATGTCTTATCTTTTGATTTTTGAAAGAACAACTTTTGTTACTTTAATTAATACTATTATAGTCTAAAAATTTTGATTATGAGTCGTGTGGTAAAAATGAAAATGCACATAAGGATTTTGGAATCTAATGGATTAAATGGAAAAATTAATCGTCTTAAATATATAACAATTAGAATTATAAATATTAGTCAAAAAATGAAAATCGAAGACATTATAAATTATGTCACAAATGAATTCAAAATGCAAATAGCGAGTAAAATAATTGTTAAATTCGTTATCGTACCGAAAAAATATAACTACGTTGCCGTAACAGCAATAAAATACGAAAATTAGAACTATTATAATTTTATTACCGACTTAGGTAACGGTATATCAAGTAATGCGTTTTTCAATCTGAGATTTACATTCAATACGATGTAATAGTCAATCCTGGAAGACGATTTTATTTAATGCGAGTTTGTGAAAAATCGTATGTTTGGCTCTCGCTGAAAATTCAGCCTTTCTCATTTATCAGTTAGCTTCTCAACACCGACCGCGGCAAATCTAAGGGAAGAATGTGAGGAAACGTTACAGATACATAATATGGATGGTTTAAGTAAAAAAATATATTTCTTTATTTAACTGAATGTGTATTTATACATCAAAATGTAAAATGTGTAAAATTATATTATACACTATATTATAACAATATATCATATACTATATTATATATAATATTAGAACTATATTATACACTCTATAAATATATTATACACTCCATAATGAAAAATTTGATATATCAGAGAGTAATCCGAAAACAGTCATAATCGCGAGTTAGCTGTTACCAAATCCTCCAGAAAATCCGTCTCGCGACTCTCCCCCGTTCTAACAAATAATTTAGACACAAGCCCGACAGCTATAGTGTGGAATCATAGAGCACTCCATACTCAAAATTTTACTCAGTACGGAAATTTATCTTAAAGGAATCCAAAAATTGGATTAAAAATCAATTGTGAACTTTCTAACATATTGTGCGCGGATATCAACCGATATTTGGAATGGCAGTACAACTGTCCGTAAAAGAGAGATTTAACTTTCAGGAATCATTTACACTGGTCGTAAGAGGCTTCCCACAATAGCAAGAAAACGGAATAAGGAATACGAAATAAGAAATAATGAGATCAACTTGTCAGAAATCGTGAATTTTTATGTATTCGATTTTTGATTAAAATCGTTATTCTTCATTCGTGTTCCGTATGCCGTTGTCTGACAGTTTAATCATAGTCGAGCATTACTGTCTTACAATTGAATGAGAGGGGAATATTTATTCGAATGAAATTGATCAATTATTACAAATTACGGCCAAAATGATACCTTACCAACTGTTAGATAAATCGACACAATTCGCAAAGGGATATAATAAAAAGCACAAAATAAATAATAAATAAGAACAAGGTAGTCATTTAGAACTCTCCCCTTTTGTCAGTCAAATATTCTACACCCACGAGCAAGTTAAGTTTTTCGGCCCTGTTCAGACATGAGACAATGATGAGCGTTCAAATGTCTTTGTATAACTTGTCTAATAGCATAGAAGAGAATCACAAAATCGTGTGCAATACATATAAAATTTCCGATTTGATAAGATCTAAATTGCATTCATAATGTCGGCTATCGGCCGTTCTGCAGGGTTCAACGTATCCACTGTTCACCCGCTAGAAATTCTCAATTGATCTGTTCGATTTGCTCACACTTTTTTACACTTTTTACATTTAAAATGAGATAGATACATATTTGACGCTGAAAAGAGGGAAAGTGGAGATGTTGAAAGTGTAAGCAAGTCGAATAGACATGTCGTTTTTTCTGTATCATTATCGCAATAAAGGCGCCCCAATCGTGTCGAACCATACAGTGGCTGAGTTCAGCAGAACACAACAGTTTTACGATTAAAACTATAAGAAAACGGTTCNGGAAAGTGGAGATGTTGAAAGTGTAAGCAAGTCGAATAGACATGTCGTTTTTTCTGTATCATTATCGCAATAAAGGCGCCCCAATCGTGTCGAACCATACAGTGGCTGAGTTCAGCAGAACACAACAGTTTTACGATTAAAACTATAAGAAAACGGTTCGAATAATTAATATTCAATACGTATAAGAAAAGAGCTAAGAGCCTATACAATATATCTGTTACCGTATTCAAGATAGATTGTAAACAGAAGTAGAAAAATCGCTGACAAAACTTAATAGCAAAATATAACAAGGATATTGTCTTGAATACCTTAACAGATACATTATATTGGCTCTCAGTTTCATTCTTATTGAGTTTGTATTGAGTTTTATGATTGTTTGCTGAAATAAGATCATTCTTTTAGATCTAAAAGTATAATCCAATCAGCGCGAAGAAAACTTCGAATAATTGCACAATAAACGTTCTGCTGAACACAGTCATTCAGCGCGTTCAAGTTGACAAACCGGCCTGCTCGCCGAGCAAATGAACATAATTGGTTGTTACTTATAGATTTAAACAATCATATACAATCGTTCGGTAAGCATGACTAGCCGCTTTGCTGTCTTGAACTCGCCCAATCTTTATTTTCATTTCTTCTTATATTTCCGCGAGTATTCCCTGTCGCACAAAGGCGATTCCTCACCAAAGAAATATCGCTTGGTCCTGATTTTCATATCCCCTCTCACCTCACGCGCGTGTAACAGAAATATTCACGCAAAACGGAGCCCGACACTCCACGTCCCTCGCCCCGCTAAGATTTCGTAGAATCCGAAACGAGATAAAAACACAGCACTCAAGAGACATATTCGAACTAGACACATACCAATATTTATATTCCGTGAAATAATGATACTTCTGTTTTTGACCTTCTGCAGTTTTTGACCTTTACGCTTCTTCATATCGTTTCTATACCTGCAGTGATTAAGTCCGATTAAATGCTTTAAAATTCCGTAATACAAAACGCGCAATTATAATGACGGACCAGCAATTAAAAGTCAACAAGAGTCAAATCCGAATATTCAATGCCCGAGTTCGTCAATATCTGCGTAAACATTACATACCATCAGAAGTGGAATATTTCGCAATTTGCATTTATTATTTGTCAGGAATAGATTATAGAAGCAAATATACTTTATTACTCCATCACTTGACCATGCATCATCCGGAAGTATTAACAGAAGAACAGAAGAGAGAACGTAACATTCATTAGGCATGGGATTATTTTACTCCAACATCATCTGACAATGTACAGTGCAATATATGTAATAAACTATGTAAAAGTAATAGAATCGATAATTTAGCGACTCATCTTGCTTTACACAGAGACACGTAAGTATACAATAAGTATATTTTTAACAACTAAGAGAAATAATATAGGAATTCTTTTACGGAGTTCTGTGCACAATTAATATCATTATCGTGTTTCTTACTTTTATCGTCACTCCTTATATAGACATGTAATCTTCAATCCAGACGAAAATATTTACGAAGATACTTATATGTATGGCGTAAGTACCAGTGCAAGCGGCAGTATGATTGTAGAGATTGCGGAAAATCAGGAAGCTTCAATACCAATAGCTTCTAATTTGACCGATGACACGGATAGAACATGTGTTCCTAACGAGTAATTATTCACTTTAAATTAATTTAAATTCATGCTAATATCTCTTTCGAATCAATTTGTATTTTTTTCCCTATTCAAATATAATCTATATGATGTTGTGTATAACACTTATTTATTAAGCGTTTTATTAATATTTATATAATAACCAATTAATTGCAAATTATTTCTCCAATTTTGTTATACTATTTTATATGTTCTATAATATTTTATACGATACTATATGTATAAGATGTTATTATAGTTTCCGCAGCCATACTTATTTACAAACATTTTTCATATTCAATTTATCTGTATTTGCATTAACTGGAAATATAGGTACTTCTTCTGTTACTGCTAGATATTCATGTGTGATCAAATTTGTTTTCTCATTTAGTGCATATTCATAAATAATATAATTACATGTTGTTTAATTGTCGATTATTGCATGCGTAATGCACTCGCTTTGGTAAATTGCTTTCATTAAGCTTATTTTTATGATTTTATGCTATTAATCCAGATATAGTTTAATTTTTGAGGAACTGACATATATATTTATATTTAACTTGTTTTTTTTCTTATTTATAATATTTTAGGAAATGAAGTTTATATTTATGCATACACAGATATTTTATGATTAAATGTGCCTTCAAGAACGAATTCAATCTTAAAATTTATTCCGAAAAAATGATAGTTGTGGTACATTGTTTTAAATATTTATAATACAATGCAATGTTTCAAAGATTTATACCCTGCACTTCAGTAAAATTAGTTACATTCATTTTATATTTTATTGATAGTTTTATTAGTGAATGATACAGAGATTAACATAAAGCTTTTCGAAATACGAAGTTGTTCGAAGACTGTCATATATATAAGATAAATTCCCAAAAAAATTCTCTTTATATGTACCATTGTACCTTTATTTCGCATATAACATAATATTATATATCCTGACAATAAATTTGGGACAGTTTTATACTTTCATGTATACAAAACTACAAATATAAGTATTTAATTTAACAATTCATAAGTTACTACAGATTTTTGCTATTCTAAGCGTATATTTAGATTGAAGAGATGAGACTTTTTATATAATTATCAAGTAATATAATTATTAAATAGTATATTACATTTTATAACTTTAATCTTTTTATCACAATATATATACAGATCCGCAACGAAGACTTCAGAACCATCAGAACATGTTACGAATAATCCTCTTGAAGATATAGAATATATTAAAAATATAGTAAAAGACCTTCCCGCCGAATTAGAGTTATACGATACAGAAGAAGTTGCCGGTAGAGAAGAACTTCCCACTAGAGGAGAACTTCCAGTTAGAGAAGAAGTTCCCGTTAGAGAAGAACTTCTCGAAATGGAAGAACTTCAAGTATTACTTGGTCAATCATCAGATGATATTCATAATTTCTACTCTCCTGATCGTGAGTGTGAAACAACCTATGATCTTCTGAAAAAAGAATAACTGATATTGTGTTATAGTATATATAAATCTATTTCTTAATGAGATCCTAATTTCAAAAAACGAACTCTGAAAGAAATTGTTATTTTACTGATAAAATGTGACGCATTGACTCATTCTTATATACTGCAAATCAATGTCGTACGCACATATATACATAAATTTTAAAGCGATATCGTTTTAATTATATGTAAGTCTAATTCCAACAAATGTTGTTTTTCTAATTACTCTATTTGTTTGTAACTTTCAATTTAGTACGTACAAATTCCAACTTTCAATTACAACTTTCTCCCACCTTTCCGGTAATAAACGGATTCCTCGAATGAAAAAATCTGGTTCTTTTGAAGCGATCCATTCATCAAGCCATTTTTTGATACCTTCATAAGAATTGAATCGTTCTCCAGAAAGGGCCGACTGCATGGATCGGAACAAATGGAAATCTGAGGGGGCAATGTCCGGTGAATACGGCGGGTGGGGCAGAATTTCCCACTTTACTCCTTCCAAGTATTTCTTGACCGGTTTTGCAACCGGCGGTGTAGCCTAGCGTTGTCATGTAACAGAATCAGCTTGTTGTGCCTATTG
>JAANIB010003076.1:31233-50293 GCA_017607565.1 Acromyrmex heyeri | reverse complement strand
CGATGCCATGACGTTTCCTGACGAAAACTGATCAGTCGCACGCCTCATGGTTGATGACACATCATCACGGATTGCGATGGAACGACGGGGTGGTACCATATCGTATGACGCAGCGTCTGATCACTGAAGCTGTCAGTGGAGAAAGCGAGGCAATCATTTATATGAAGGGACTCGAAAAACGGGGGTGGTTAGTTCTAAACAATGACGACGTTATAGTCGAAACGATGGATGTTCATTACAACGAAATTAAATCGCTGGAAAATCTGGACGCTACCAATACGTTTCGGTGTGGAAGACACAGTAGATGTTGCNTGTTTCTTTATATATATATATATATATGTATATATATATATATGTATATGCTTATTACAGTACGATGTATGTACTAATTTTAGTATGCATTTTATTAAAATTAAAAGAAAAATTTGAATAATGGATTTCTTTCCACATATCCTGTGTGTGTGAGGATACAACATCCTTCGAATGTGATAGAATGCGTCATGTTTTTATATGCGTATTATTTGTAAAAGATAAGATAGGCTTGTGGTTTTTTGATGTTTCCGACGATATATAAATGCATACGGGGTAAGGTTTTTCTCAGTAATTTTAATATGTTAAGCGATAGCGATAGCGATAATAGTCCGAACGAGAGTACGCACAGCGATCCGTCAAGTGTGGTTTCGGATACAGGTAGCGATGTGTATTGTTACGAGCGTATGGTGTCGAGTACTACGTTGGTTACATCCTGCATAAAGGAGAAGAGGTGTTGGAATTTAGCCACACATCATTTGCGGAGAGAGATTGGAAATCACTGTTCGCGAGAGATTTTATGGATTCAAAGTGCGGTAGTTCTTGTTGACGATCGCACGAGAAGGTATGAGAACGCAGCTATGAAAGGTGTGCAAATCGATGATATTGGAAGGATGTACGAGGCGTGTTCAAAAAGTAAGTTTCCCTGCTCCGGGAAAAAAGCAAAACACAATTTTTAGGTTAAAGTAACATATGTATTTATTGTTTGACTTATAAACTATTTTTCTACATAGTCCCCTTGGACTTGAATACATTTTTTATATCTGTTCTGAAGCTTTGACAAACCTAGTTTATAAAAATCCGTGCCCTGTTTTTTAAAGAATAATTTAACAAAGTCTTTCACTTCATCATTTGAATTGAAGTGATGGCCACCCAAACTTTCCTTTAACTTAGGAAAAAGATAAAAGTCACTTGGTGCGAGATCTGGAGAATGATGAAGAATGATGAAGTGAAAGACTTTGTTAAATTATTCTTTAAAAAACAGGGCACGGATTTTTATAAACTAGGTTTGTCAAAGCTTCAGAACAGATATAAAAAATGTATTCAAGTCCAAGGGGACTATGTAGAAAAATAGTTTATAAGTCAAACAATAAATACATATGTTACTTTAACCTAAAAATTGTGTTTTGCTTTTTTCCCGGAGCAGGGAAACTTACTTTTTGAACACCCCTCGTATAAAAAAATTAAATTCGACATACCTATAGATAGTTGCGGTGAAACGCTCTGGTTCACATGTAAGAGAGGGTAGTGATTTGTTTAATATAGAGAGAGAGAGAGATGGATGAGGAGGAGGTAGAGGATCTTTTTCATCGTGCGACGAGTATCGATACGGCGGACATGTATCGAGTATGGGAAGAAAAATGTGACGAGTGTCTCGATTTCTTGCGGGAGACGTGTCGAAACAGTAAACGTCGACGAAAATCTACCGGAGTTGTAAATGCATCGATCGCTCGACTAACACGATTGGAAGGTTTGAAAAATGTTTGACGACAACGTTTTGAACATGTGGGCTCTGGCTATGAATCGCAAAAGAGGGGATTTTCGTGGTTGGAGATCGAAACAGCTTTTAATCGCGTATTGACTGATGTACTGTTGAATTCGAATTACATTGTACCTCGACAGTTTCTCGATGACGCGAGAGATATCGTTCTCGATCAGATACGCGATAATCTTCAGAGACATCTTTGTTTGAAAGTGAATACAATATTCAACGGTGAGTTCGTCGCGGATGCTAAGAGATCTGCTAAGAGTATTACTACGAAAAATTACGAGTTTTTTGACACATCCGATCTGCGAGAGTGGTACGATGAACACGTGACAGATGATACTTTAGCAGCACTGGAGGAATTTCAGGAACGTGACAGTGGATGGGCGCTATCACGTATATTGAATCTGATTGTAAATATTAACAAATATAATCCTATGCATGCGGGATGTTGGGTGAAGCTACCGCGAGAAATTATGCTGAAGAAAGCGGTAATCAATGTGCGTTCGATGGACAATGCATGTTTCGCTTGGTCAGTGGTCGCCGCTCTGTATCCAGTTGAAAGTCATGTGAATAGGAAATCATCGGATTATACTACTGTGTTGAATCTTGAGGGTATCGAGTTTCCCGTTACCTTAAAACAAATTACAAAATTTGAACTTTTGAACGATATATCTATCAACGTATTTATCAAGCGAGAGAGGGGTGGGAAAAAGGACGATGGTAATATAATCGTTCCTCTTCGTCTTACCAAAGAGAAGAAAGAAAAACATGTAAATCTGTTGTACCTGCAAGAATCGAAACGCGACGACGAAAACGTCATCGGACATTTCACATGGATTAAAAATCTGTCACGATTGATAGGTTCGCAATTGAGCAAGAATACAAAGAAGAAATATTTGATAGGTGGGTATACTAATTGTTTTTGTATATACATTATAAAGCAATAAAAAAGTTGTGTAACGCGTACGACTTGTTACTTTATAGATGTCTACACTACTTTTGTACGAGCGAGAAGTTATCGCTTCACATCGTTGACTATGGTACGACGAACGATTGTGCTGTTATTCTTCCGAACGAGAACGATAAATGGTTATCGTTTCGCGGTCATAATAAAAAGGAGCGACTTCTCTTTGTGGTGTATGCCGATTTAGAGTGTATACTACAGAAGAGGACCAACGATGAAACCATTTCGAGATTCACCTATCAGCATCACAAGATTTTCAGCTTAGGGTATTACATACGTTGTATATACGATGAAACTATGTCGATATATAAGTCTTATCGCGGCGAGGATTGCGTGTCGTGGTTTGTCAAGGAATTATACGATTTGGCGCATCGTGCGAAAACGATATTCGACAAGAATGTGACTATGACGGAATTTACATCGAACGTCGAGTGGGAAAAATTTCGAAACGCGACTCACTGTCATATCTGTGAAAGACCATTTGAGGAAGTAGATTTGCATGTACGCTATCACTGTCATTTAACCGGACGTTACAGAGGTCTTGCACATTCACGTTGTAATTTACATTATCAAGATACATACGTTATTCCTGTATTCTTTCATAATTTGGCAGGTTACGAAGCACATTTTATCATAAAAGATATTGCTAATAGTTTTGCGGGTAGAGTTGACGTGTTATCTATAACGAAAGAAAATTATATATCGTTTACGAAACATGTCAAGGATACAATAAACTCTAAGTAGGTAATGGACTATGTGAAAGTGCGTTTTGTGGATTCGTTCAAATTTCTCAATACTAGTCTCGAAAAATTGGTATCATATCTCGACAAGAGTAAACTGAAAATCATGCGATCGGAATTTTCTAATCTTGACGCTGAGGATTCGATTTGCTTAAAGGAGTGTTTCCGTACGAGTACATCGACAGCGTTGATAAGCTAGACGAGACTAGTTTACCATCGCGTGAGTTATTTTACAGTTCGTTAACCGACGAAACCGCTTCCGATGACGATTATCAACACGCGACAAACATTTGGCAACGTTTTTGCATACAGACTCTCGGCGATTACAGTGATTTGTATCTCAAGACAGATGTGCTTTTATTAGCAGATGTTTTCGAAAATTTTCGTGATACGTGTATTGAGAGTTACGAATTGGAACCGACGTATTATTACACTTTACCGGGATATACGTGGGACGCTATGTTGAAATACACTGGTATTCGATTCGAATTACTCACCGACATCGACATGGTGATGTTTGTGGAACATGGTATACGCGGTGGTTTAAGTCAATGTTCACATAAATACGCGCGAGCTAATAACAAGTATAATGCATCTTCGTACGATCCTTCGGAACCCTCGACGTACCTCATGTACTTCGATGTGAATAATATGTACGGTTATCCGAATCCTTACCGTACGGAGAATTTCAATGGGTCGACGACATCGAGCGCTTTGACGTAATGTCTGTGTCGTCAGACTCCGTTGTCGGTTATATTCTAGAAGTCGATCTCGCGTATCCGCAAAACGTTTATGACGCTCATGCAGACCTTCCATTCTGCCCCACTCGTGAATGGCCTCCCGGAAAACGGAATGATATACTGCTGGCCACTCTTTACAATAAGGAGCGCTATGTCGTGTACTATCGCAATTTACAAGAATGTATTCAGCATGGACTACACATAAAAAAAATTCATCGAATATTACAATTCGCACAATCCCCATGGCTTCGCGGATATATCGAACTTAATACGAGATTTAGAATACTCGCGAATAACGAATTTGAGAAGAATCTTTACAAGTTGATGAATAATGCGGTATTTGGAAAAACGATGGAGAACGTACGCGATCATGTTGACGTTCGACTTATAACTCGTTGGGATGGGAGATACGGTGCGGAATGATGATAGCGAAACCGAATTTTCACAGTAGAAGTATTTTTTTCTGAAAATCTAATCGCTGTCGAATTGCGCAAACTCGAGGTAAAATTGAATAAACCGATATACGTAGGTATGTGCATTCTCGAAATATCTAAGTTGCGTCTATATGAATTTCACTATGAATACATGATACCGTTGTATCGCGATAAATGTAAGATTATGTACACGGACACGGACAGCTTGATTTATCTTCTGGAGTGTGAGAATGTATACGAGAACATCAAGAGTGATATCGCGAGATTCGACACGAGTGATTATCCTGAGAGAAATGCGTATGATGTTCCACGCGTTAATAATAAAATACCCGGTTTGATGAAAGATAAAAATGATGGTGCGATTGCGACGGAATTCATAGGACTCAGAGCGAAGATGTACGCATTGAGAGTGATCGGAAAGAGCGATACGAAGAGAATAAAGGGTATCAAGAAAAACGTAGTCGCGAAAACGATCACTTTCGACGATTACGCGCGATGTTTGAACGATGTAACGATACAGTCGAGACGTCAGTCGTGCATACGATCGACATTGCACGAAGTTTACAGTGTCCAATTGAAACTCGCTCTTAGTCCGTATGATGATAAGAGGTACGTCGTACCCGGATCGGTCGCTACTTTACCTTGAGGACATTATAAAATACCTCTGTAATGTGTGTGTGTGTGTGTGTGTGTGTGTGTGTGTGCTGTGCGCGCGCGCGCGCGTGTGGTATATGTGTGCGTGCATACGTGCGTGCGTCAGGTGCAGGTACGCGCACGTATATATCTACAATTCATGTTTGTATTTCATCGCTTACTATTTACTATATCATGCATGTTCTGTATGCATTAAGACATTAGAANGTAATTCGTGTTCGTAGAATCCACCAGCTATCGGCTTCCCTTGATAATCTTTCAGTAGATACGTTGCAGGATTCGTACGTTGTGTTTTAACGATGTAGAAAATCTCGGTGGACCAATTAGATGAAAAATTATCCCTTTTTAAAAATTTATCCCTTTTCAAAAATTATCTTGAATTTACTAATACATACTGGATCGCTTATCTTGAATCTCGTTGGAGCGGCAATTTTTACACGACTGTATACCGTCGACAAGAGTCGTTTTGCAACGACGGATGTTACATTTATCGACCGCATCCCAATAGTTTGATGTTTACGATGATTATAATCTGACAATAGACGCGGTAGCTAGTCGATTCATTTGTACGAGCCGTTTAACGTGAATGTTTTCCACATGTTATTCTTGAGTGTACGGTTGAATCGTTCCACTACCGAATACGTCGAATAATGATTTATGTTGTATCTCTTCACAATTTTTTTCTGCACGATAGTGTTGTAAAATCCCTTTCCTTGATTTGTCTGCAGGTTTCGTGGGTATCGTTCGTTCTTGCGAAATATTTTAGATAACGCTGCGGCTACGTCGCTTCCGTTCTTGCTCTTGAGTGGTAGAGCCCATGAATATTTACTCAAAACATCGATAACTGTTAAAATGTAATTGTAACCTTTGTTGAATCGCGCGTAAGGACGCATCTCGACTACGTCGGCTTGCCATAAATCATCACGATCGTGCACCACGACGCGACGACGTGGAAAATTTCTTCGCGCGGGCGATTGGAGTTCTTTCACGAGTTTTTGTTTCTCGACACTCATCTATTTCTCTCTTTCTCTCTGTTGTGACAGGAAACGAGCTTTGCGCATATCTTTTAAACCTTCCTATTCGTAGATGCGACAACTGTAAATGTGTTTAAATACCTAGGCACTTCGATTCAAATGCCGAATCTCGTTCTCGTTACACACTTTCGTCGATATTGTCGACGCAGATCGACTTACACCGTGATGCAGCATCTGAATATCGTTGGACACTTTCTGAAGCGCGAGTACGATCGTATCTCTTCCTGTCGTTTGAAACGATCTCTCTAACGTCTCTTCCGTCACCGTATTATGCATTTGTTGACGCAGATTAGTTATACCGCGCTTAATCTCATTAGACACTTTCGTCGATAGCGCGTTTACGCATTTCGAGACTTCCTCCGTTGTTTCGCACTTTTTCCACATCGTTCGAGATATCTTTCTGCGTATCCTGAAGCGCGCGCACGATCGTATCTCTCCCTGTCGTTTTAAACGATTTCTTCAATGTCTCATTGGTCACTACATTTTTCATTCCCACAGTTACATCTCGATGCATCTTCAAATGCTGAATCTCGTCAGATATCCTCGTCACACTCTTTTCCACGTTTCTTCGCACCTTCTCCACATCGCTATGCACTTCCTGTGCATCTCTCCTTATCGTTCTAAATGATTCCTCGATCTCGTTTCGCGTATCTCGAAGCGTACGTTCGACGTAGCTTTTGTTTACCACATCGGTGTCGAATTCCGGCGCGGCTACGTGTTCTATTTTTCGCTCCTTCGCGTCGTTTCCAAGCTTTTTTTTCGATCATGAGAATGCTCAACAACGCGGATATCGCAAATTATCTTATGGAACAGGACGATCGTGATGAACGAAGCACGAAGAAGAAAAAAACAGACGATGATTCACCTGATGCAAATCCAGATAAAGAAAACAAATCAAATAAGTAGGTATTTTTTTCCTCGCGTCTCCTTTTCTATCTACTAATTTCTTTTCCTTAGTTACAGACATCAAATCGCACATCGTCCTACCGTACGCATTCTCGAGAGAAGATATCCGTTGACTGTAACTGGCTACAAATACTTGAACATTGGTATAGGAAATTAAAAACTCGTATAAAAGAACATAAGCCTGATATAAGAAAATCCACTTCCGAGATATCAGTGGTTTCACGTCACCAGTTGAATGAAATGCATGAATTGGATTGGGATAACATAAGAATTTTAGACACAGAACAATCATTAATGAAAAGAAGAATTTCTGAAATGATATACATAAAAGGCCAAATAAGTGGTATCAATAAGCAAAGTGACACGGAAGGTTTGCCTGATGTTTATCTGCCTCTTCTTAAGAAAGATCTCTCTCTCATTTAATAAATAATTCTAGAACTTTCTAAACTTTTGACTCATATATATAAATAGTGGTAAAATATATGATATGACAAATAACAACACACAATGTCACGACAAATTTCTATCTGTGCAAAGGATGTACTTGAGATTCATCATTATATTTTTTTTGCTGTAAAACAGGTAACGATTCTATTCTTACATATTCCGATTAGAAGATATTAATGATATAAATTTGTTAAATTAAGATCTGGAAATTCTCGTTCTACACGTTCTTTCGTGATATGACAATTGGCGTTGTAACATTATTGTACGAAGCATCTTCACATATGAAAGAACACGTTTATATAATTACAACATACGTTTATATAATTACAACATACGGTTGAATTTAATGTCAACTATATGTAACTCTGCGTTTTAAGAATATTGTGAATTTACTGAAGATGGCCAGATTGTGGCCGAAACGTTTAATGTTTTAATTAATGTAATGATAATTAAATATCACAAACTATAACTTGTGCGGTGGTTTTTTATGCTCTTCTTTTTATACGTTTTAAATATATAACCACGTTTCGTTTTTATGATGTAATTTAATAATAACTTTTGATACACTCTATTAATAATTTTAATATTTATATTCATGAGATAGATTTAGATACTTTGATAATTTTGATACGTCATTTTAAATGACTATTTGATTAATAACTCATTTGATTATGCTATTGAGCGAGAAGGTATTTTATTAAATAGATTTTATAAAGAATAAAGCGTTAACTATATTAATTTATATTAATTATGCATGCGAGATGTAACTGTAGATCAGTTACGTTAAAGATGTAAGAAAAGGATTTAAAAAATTAAAAAAATATTTCATATTCAATTAATCAAATAACGCGAAGGGTGTATTATTTTATTAATATTATTTTTAGCATAATAAAGGTGCGAAGTACAGTGTACAGATAACGATTATAAGTTGACTTTATATGTTTATTTAATATTAAGCGATATGCGTTTTGTAAAAAACATTTTATATTAAACTTAGAAGACACAATATGTAAATTTTGATAATATATAAAATAAAATATAAACATACTTACCTTTCACCTCTCTTATAAACCTGTAAATAGAGCAAAATATGGATTTGATATAAATAATTAGCATTCATTAAGTTTTGATATAAAAAGATAACGTAGAATTAACTAACGCAGGCTTGTAAAATAGTTTTAATATTTGTTAAAAGATAAAATTAACATTAGAATTCAATAGATAGAGTTTAAAGTATAAATAATATATTAAAGGAATAATAGATAAAAATGTAAAGTAATAAGAAGCCTGTCAATAATGTATATATTCAAGGAAAACATAAAAGCATTTGGACCTGAAAAGGGAAAAAAATATGTTAATTATAGTATTAGTTTATACAGAATAATTTTATAAAATACTGTAAATAACTTAAAATGCGTTAGAATATCTTTTTAATAAATTTTACTCGGGACCTGCCTGAGTTAACCCAGAATTCCAGGACTTTACCCGGATTCAGACATTTCGGTTATATACGTCTCGGCAATTCAATTCCGATAATACTTAACCCGGCATCCCGGTCCCGGCTACATTAAAACTAGTATGTCCGATGAATACAAAAATTTAATAATTGAGTTCTAAATTATATTTATTCACAAATTATAATATTATTAAATTTTTACACAAAAAAATAACCATATATTCATTCAAAATTTTGAGTTTTCCAAAAATATTTATTCACAGAAAAACTATGAATATTTAACGAGTATTCATATTCAATCAAACAAAATATAAACTGAAAAAGAAAGCTCCAATAATTGTTACCTCTTAACTATAACCGGTACTTTGATGATTTTAAGTAAAAAAATAAATTTTATTTATTTTTGTCATTGTAATATTCAGATTTTATAAAGGAAACTTAGAAATTTTGAAAAATATTTTAAAAAGATATATATTTTTTATTTATAATTCTATTTATTTGATTGAGAGCGCCATACATATTTTGATATTCCAGTTATACGACAGTAATGTTATAAATATTTTATAGGATATCTTGGGCGCGACGTTCATTATGATCTGTGGACATTAAATTCCGAGATATATTATTTATTCTCAATAAAAATGTCTTTGTTTAATCTATAGATTAAACAAGGACATATAAGTCACGGACTAAGTACACGGTCTCACAATAACCATTGTTTTTGTAAATTTTTGTTTTTTTTTTGTAGGCTTGCAAGCTATGTGCAGATAATACAGAGTAAAAGTGAATACGAAATAAAAATATTTGTAATTATATTTAAAAAATATTCATTCAAATGGAATGAAAAAATATTTATTTGTTTCTTAACGAAAAAAGAAATGTATTCGAATGAATATTTTTATTCATTTTTTATTCATTTATTGGAATATTAGATATATTCATCGTATACACTAAATAAACTTATCCCGGTCTCGTCAATTCTTAGCAAGACAATTCTTGGTCCCGGTGATAGATACTTCGGCAACTTCATCCCGGCCCGTGATAACCCAGTTAGAAGGACAACCAGGAGGAACATCCTGGCGAAATTTTTTACAGCGGCAGAAATTCGGTGGCGTTAATTACCGCTAACCAGACTCTTCTCGGCTAGACCTGTCCGATCCTGATTGATCAGAAGATCACATGGAAGCCAATCCCGTGCGAAGAGGACGCGCGAAGAAGAAGACCCGGCATTTTGGGAAGATGAAGAAGAAGAAGCATCCATTAAAGAAAGTTCGTTGCGAGTTCATGATGGATAGTTTGTTCTATGTAATAAAGACGAACCGACGCAAAAGTAATTAAGTAACGCGTCTCTAATTAACCACACCGATGTTACAAATAACCATCTGCAGATGGCTTATTCATTTGTTCTTCTCCATTACAGCACGTATTCACATATAATTTTGAGACGAATGTCGGCATTCACCTTATCTCTGCGATATAACGTTACACGCGCGTCATCACTCGCGACCGTACCATCGACTGTATCATAGCTCTTTAAAATAATAATAATAGTTATAATTTAGTAGAATAAAAAAATATTTCATCAATAATCGGATTGATTAGACTGAAAAGAAGATTACATAAGAAGAAGACGGCGACGCATGAGAGATGGTAAGTATAACGTGCAGTGGGAACCGGCGGTGGCGGACTGCGTTCGGAGGCGGCGGATCGCGCTCGGCAGCCATGACCCCGTGTGACATCATCACCGCGACGCGGACGCAAGTTTCCACATCTCCACTACATAATTTCTCGCTATGTAATTTCCGTCTATGTAATTTCCCGGAACATCGTCCCCCACACCGCAACGTCATCCCCACGGTGATGTCATTTTCCTCCTCTTCTCCTGCGACATCACCCCCTCGCCTAGTAACGTCACCTACTGTGACATCATGCCCTTCCCCCTCTCCCGTGACGTTACCCCTCTTCGCCTAGTAACGTCACCCTTTTCCCTCCTCGCGGGTACTCCTCTTACTTCCTTTCGGAGCTCCTGGGTTAGAACTCGCTTGTCTTTACTATTAGTATTGCGAAGCAATAAGCGAAGCGAAAGTCATGTAAATGCGCATCCCACTCATGGTGGTGATCTAGAAAGAAAATTACTATGGTCTTCTATTGACTCTCTCTACCGGATTAGCTTGAGGGTGGTAGGGGAGGCACCCGGTAGTGTACACAATGTCGTTTTCTTGCGAAGGCTTGTAAGGTTTTATTCACAAATTCCATGCCGTTATCAGTAGAAAAAATCTTAGCCTGCTCCACTGCGAGAATCAAGTCTTTGAGTGCTTCCTTAATGTTTTTCCCATTCGCGGCTCGCAATGCACGGCACTCGACCCATTTAGTAAATAAATTTTGGATTATCAAGATGTACGCGAACTCGGTCTTACTTCGTAGCAACGATCCCATCACGTCCGCGGCAACCACTGTCCACGAAGTCTCAATAACTCGGTGCTGCATTAACCTCGCTGAAGCCGCCTGCTCCACTTTTGTATGCTGGCATGTATCGCATTTTCTTATATAATCCGTAACATCTCGAAACATGTTAGTGTAATACGCGATAATACGCGACCGTCAAGCGATAATGTGTCTTCTCAATACCTAAATGTCCTGAGTGCGGATCGTCATGCGTTTCTCGTAGGGCCTCCCCTCTCAATTCGCGCAGTAATACTAGCTTTCAACAATCCAGATTGCAGACGTTACGGCGCGAGATTTTTAATGGTACCACTGACCGTCCACGATTTTCCATCCAGAGAACGCGTTAGGTCTCTCGAAGACGACGGCGATACCATGGGTTCTCTGTGTCTTCAAAAATTTGTGCCTCCTCCTTGGTAGCTGAAAACACATCGACAGCTTCAATTGGGTCTCGGTGTCCCTCAAACATCCGCGGTAATCCGGTGCGTGGTGCAAGGCCCCTTTTCGATGCACAATCTCATAGTCACACTCTAAAAGCTCACTCGAAGGCCCACTTCGCCAATCTACCGATAGAATTCCTCAAATTGTAAAGTCAATTGTTATGATCTGTAAGCACCGTGAACCAATAACCTTCCAGGTATGGTTGGAATTTTTGTATTGCCCACAGATAGCCAAATTCTTGTTCCGTAACGAATATTTCTTCTCGGCATCCGATAATGCGCGACTCACAAACGTGATAATATTCTCAACCTCGTTGATATTCTGTAACAGAACAGCGCCAAGTTCGATGGAACTGGCATCGGTCTGTAACACGAACGGAATGTTAAAATCCGGGCACGATAAGGTCTGAGCCGAGACCAAGTGCGCGCGAATTCCTTNGATGTTGTTCATCGCTTGTCATACGACCATCCAAACTGAAAAATCTTTTTCCTTTTATTTCAATTATATATATATATTTTATTATTATTATTATTATCATTATTACTCTTATTTATATTAAATGAGTTACTATATCGACTCTTTTTCTTTCTTTCTCTCTCTTACTTCTATAACAAATTCTGCCGTCAAACATTACCGTCTTGAATAGCTGATTTCAGCTAGCTATCTTATTGGTTTATTACCTTATAGTCCTAATTTTTCAAAAACCTATAAGCGTAACCCATGATCATTAGAATTCTGATACACAAGAATTATCTATAGTTATTTTGTTTTAATAACTAAAATACAAAATTTGACTCATAAAAGATCAACCAATTAGAAGGCTAGGAATATAATTACTCCTCCATAATTCTTTTACAATGCCAAAAATATCAGTAAACCATAAAATAGAATGCAAAAGATCCAAATAATGTTTTCACACTTTAGAAATATCTTAATTGCTCAATTCATATAGTATTCCAATAACTACTAAACTTAAACTCAAACCAAATAAAATTCATTTAAAAGTCAATAACAATAACGAATCCTTCAAAACTAATATTAATTACTGCCAATTTCATTGAAAATATCGACCAATTAGAGCATGGATAACCTAATAATCTGACCAACTTGCCCTTTTTCTTTAAATTAACTAACGATAGAATTCTATAACAAGATTATAATGTTATAAACAAATTATAAACTCCTGCATTTATCTAGTAGTTGTCAAACTAAAAATAATAAATATTGGAATAATAACTATTAATGCACATTATTATAAACAATTGGAAATATTTTCACCCATTCGATTTAACTAAACCCACGAATACATCTTTATGTCTTGATAAAATTTCATATAGAACATTTTCTCGTCGAAACCTCATTACATTTTATGCTGAATTTTGATAGATTTTAGTCCCACACATAAAATCTTTAGTATGACTTATATCCGAATTTTCAATAATATAAGAGATATTCTAAAAATTCTAATTGGACAAGAATACCATCCATTAACATCCAACTTCAAATCATTTATTTATTACCAATTTCAGTTGAGCGTTATCTATAAACGATATAACAGTAAGCAGCAGCCCATTATTATTCATAAAAAGCAATTGTATACAATATTATTTCCGGGATGAAACCAAAGTAACTATATAATATTAATATTGTAGAAAGACGAGAAAGATATTTCATTTGAATCACAGCAAATTAGACGTATTACTTAATAAAAAGAATCAATGTAAATTTATTTAATAATAAGAATAAGAAATCGACCAATCATATGTAAAACACGTCTAATATTAATTCTAACGCACTGAAACGAATAAAATCATTAAAACTATTTCTTAACTTAAAAGGAATATCGTTCTCGCAATAGAATAAGCTTTGCTATAGTATACTTCGCTTAGATCATCCGATCACACCATCAGCGACTTACTCCACACAGAGTTATAGCTATTTTTAGACGTACAGTCATTATGACTCACCACTGTAAGCAAGTTTAGCCTCCGCATACCTTATCATATAAGCGAACTGTAAACCTTACCATATAAGGAGCGAAACTTGCGATCGCGCCATTATCTTATAAGGAGCATTACTCATGGACCCTAGTGAATCATGTAATATACTTTTCTACTATATAAGAAGCTTCCTTTCCTTAAGCAGTGGAATCTTACCCGGTTACTTTTGTAAAGAGAGTCAACTTAGAAATCAGATAGGATTAAAAGTGAACACACACATATACATATATATTTTTAAGTCTAGCATTTATTTTGGCGCTAGAAGCTTCTTTAGAATCTTTTTAGTTTTAAATTCTAATTCAGAATCTCCAAGTCTAAATTGTAACCGCAACCAGTATTCGAAATAAAATTATATACTTATTATAACTTAAACATCGAGTGTTCATCATTTCATTTCACAAAGCCTTGCATTCCAATTGAAGAAGGAAGTTGTCCTATAACGATCATCAACTCCAAACCAGTCTTCAGGAGTAGAAAACAGCTAATTATCCTGGAATTTTAATCTCCTTAACCGAAGGAGATATACATCCACAATAATGTCGCATCTAGGATCCTCTTACCACGAATCATTGGACGTAACATGCCCCCCTCCCAACGCTGATTTTTTTTCAATAGTCTCGTGAGTGGCTCACTAACCATTGCAAATTGCCGGATAAACCGACGGTACCAGGACGACATGCCCAGGAACCGACATAATTATTTAAAATTAAATAGCTGCAGTATATTGACTGTACAAAGGTAGTATAATAAATTGTTTTTTTAATTGGAAACTAGAATGAATGTAAGGATGAAATTTAAGCTGTCTTAGATAAGTTATTGAATTTAATAGTTATATTAAAATTTTTAAATGAAATTATGGGATGAAAAGACTATAGAATTTTGTATATAAATTTATTAGAGTGTATTTTATTTATAGTTAAATGAGTTTATATATTTAGTTGGGAGGATTACTAAATTTAATTAACTTTAGTTTAAAATTAAGATATAAATTAGTAAAAGTAATTAATTTAATTAAGGAAAGATTTTTATTTAAAATTAAGTAAGAAATAATTATCTTANTTAAGAATAACAGAATAATATTTTTAGAAAGATCATATTGATAAAATTGATTGCGACCTCGATGTTGAATTAAGATAAAAATTCTACCTATAATTTTTAATAGTTCATAGAGGCGATCCGCAAAAACTCAGCGTGGTCTCGGCGTTAGGTGCGAGATCAGAATGTTGAGGATCCTATGTTCGATCCTGCTTTTTCCTTTTTTTCGTAATTTTTTTTTTAAATAAATAACTTTATTAATATTACTCCAAATATATTTTTATAAAATTATAGAAATTATACGTACTTCAGTGTGCTCGGAACTAGTTACACATTTCGAGCCAATTTCTGAAGTGCTGCCTATTTTTCATTTACAACCGCTCAACAGTCGACGGCTGAATCGCTGGATCGCGCGCGGACGTGCATCTCAGGAGCGTCACAGTATAAGAAATATGCTGCTATCATACCTTTCATGAAAATTATCATGATAACATGACAACATTTTAGCATGAAAATTATCATGAAAATATTTTCCTTCCTACATAATTGTTATTTTCTTAATAATAGTGATTGAACATCATATTAATAAGTAAATACATTTTACTGAATATTATGTACTTTTAAAATATTGCTTTCTTATAATATTTTTATGATACATTCGATTTTCTTTCAAAGTGCTACTGACTACGCTTATGTGCCACAAAATGTAATATCTTTAAATAGAATACTGATAATATTAATTTAAGGCTAATAAGAATCGATACAGAACGAGATGCGTAATTTTAAACTGGAATGACTTAACTTCAATAACTCCGCAATGTCTTCTTTATTCAATATGTGAATAAAGAAGGCATATTGAATAAAGAAGACATCACAAAAGACTAAGGAAAGTAAAGGATTGATAATTTGCTGGAAGGAATCGTAGCATATTTCTTAGTGCAACGCTCCTGAGATACACATCCACGCGCGATCCGGTGTGACTCAGCCGTCGAGCATTGGCGCGAGCGGCGGCGGCGGGGAGAAAGAAGGCGACGCTTCAAAAGTCGATCCAAAATTTAACATGTACTCCAATAACTATAAGAAGAATACCGAATCACTTCAATAGATAAATAAAAAATTATTTGTATATTGCATATAACGACTTTTTGATTTGTTAATTACAAAATTATATTGACATCATCCTTATAATTATATTAATCATCGCACTTTTGCGATTTGATTGATTATCAGAATTTTCATACATTCGGATGATAGTTATAAAAAAACATTTCACAGAAAGTACCGATCGACATCAACGTAACAATATTACAGAAACATGATTTCTTTTTGGATTTTTTTTTAAAGGTAAACAGATCTCATTTACATATAAAAATACTGGTTTTCTATCTATTCGACGCATACTACGTCGAATTAATTTTTGCTACAATTGTCGGTTTAAAACTTTTAGAAATACACATATAATTTAAATAAAAATATATTTAGCATGTAATATGTGTTTATTAACAATGTCACTTATTTAAAAAAAAAATTATGAAAAAGAAAAAAGGAATTGATCATGGGATCGCTAACATTCAGATCTCGCATCTTACGCGTGAGACCACGCCAAGATCTTGCAAATCACTTCTATGAACGTGGTATATAATGCTCATGGAAAATCATGGAAATATCAACATCTCGTAAATTATCATGTTTTGAAATTATTTTTACTATTATACATAAATTGGAAGGATATAGGATTAGCATAATTTATTAAAACTTATATGTTATCTATAACGTTCCTTTTCCTTTTAATTATACACGTTGAGCGGCCGAAATTTCCCAAAAAGCATTTTCGGTCGTTAGAAACAAGCGATCATAGAAAGAGAGAGAGAGGGAGAGAGAGAGAAAGAGAGAGAGAGAGAGAGAGAGAGAGAGACTCTGAAGGATAGATTCGCTGTTTTGTTCGACGAGCCCAGCTCGGCGTGCGGAGCCTCACCGATTACAATCGGAGTTTCTATCATTTTTTGTTTTTTCTCTGTCTCATTCTGTCGTACTTCTGTTTAAATAATTCGTTCTGCAATTCAAGAATGTGATTTCTATCGATTCTGGTTTGGCATCATCGCCGATGCAGCAAGGACGTATGATTTTCTAAATAACGATCCTGATATATATTTCTATATATACAAAAATATATTATTATTATAGCATTTCCAACTGATAATATATTGTTGGTTTATACAATGATTTAATCCATTTCTGTAATTAAATAGCGGTACTTCGCTTGTGCGCGATAAGAGGAATGGCGCTTCTTACTAAGTCGATATTTCGACATCCGAATCGAATAAAAAATGTGCTATATACAATAATTTCAGACCTTGCACGTTTAAAATAAGTAGCGATTTACAGAAAACCTCAAAGAACAATACTATGCTTGTAGAAACGAGTTATGAGCTTTAATATAAGAGCAATGAGTATTCGAAAATTCCATTTATATGCTATATCTGCTACGAGATTGCCTCTTGTCGTTTCGACATCCGAGTCCAGTCAAAAATGTGCTATATACAATAATTTCAGACTATGCACGTTTAAAATAAGTAGCTGGCGATTTACAGAAAACCTCAAAGAATAATACTATGCTTGCAGAAACGAGTTATGTGCTTTAATATAAGAGCAATGAGTATTTGAAAATTTTATTTATACGTTTGCCGCTTGTCGTTTCGACATCCGAGCAGAATTGAAGCTCAACCGAAACACACATCGCGTTCCGAGTCCTGATATATGTATGTGTAAATAATTCAGTAAATAAAATTTAGACATGTGTTATATATATGTACACACACACACACACACACGCACGCAAGCATACGCACACACATACACGCGTGTGTATGTCTATTATATATACACATATATATATATGTTATTTTATACATATGCATCAATAATTTACTAAATAAAATGTATGTAAAAGACAGAACAGTACAATTAAAATAATTATCTTCATTTATATTCATATGTAAATAATATCGTTTCTTGTTTAGGAAGAAATTATTTCAACAAAATTGAAATAACTAATATCATATTTATTTTATTATTATTTCTCCTGTCAAAAGAAAAAACTTTGACCAGGGCACTTAAGAACGTTTATTGATATGGGCCTGAGTAGGTCGATAATTCAGATCATTTCTATGGTTCAGCGACGCACTTTTCATGACAGCGCCACTGTCGGAATATCGCGGAACTAAAATACTGCTTGCTTTCATGGCTTCAATTCATGGCGTCAATTTCACTCGTAATATACAAACGAAATTTTCGGATACTATTTTCTCTTATACTAAAACCCCTACCTCATTTCTAAAAGCATAGGATTGTTCGTTTAGGTTTTCCACAATTCGCCAGCTACTTTTTATGAACGTGCAAGATCTGAAACTCTTATATGCAGCACATATTGTGACATGTTGACTACAGAAGCCGATAACAAAACTGTAAGTCTTCAATTTTCTTTCGTTTTTTGTATTCAAATGTAGCTGGCGAATTGTGTTGTTGTCGATACTTTAATTGAGGAGAAGGATTTTTCGATCCATAAACACAATTAAGAGAAAAGAGTCTTTAATAATTAATGATAAAACAGGACACTCTAGCATCCTCTTAATGGTTTTGAGGGAGAGATATTCTTTTATAGATTTTTTAGAGTGACAGGTGTATGCATGGTATGGAGTTATAGTTATGCCTTTATTTTTAGTATTTTTATTGAGAATAATAGCTGAGTTGAATCGTAGACCTATAAATTTTGTAGAGGGTGAGTCTGAGTTAGTTTCAGAGTTTAATGTAAAGTATTTTAGAGGTAGTTTGCGTTGATTTTTATAGCGGAATATGGTATAATTATTTTTTTAGGTATTTAGTTGGCATATTTACTAATTTAATTGTTTCAACGTGATATGATTATATATCAATTTAATAGTATTTTTAATTATTTTATTAATTACGTGG
>JAANIB010003076.1:0-28772 GCA_017607565.1 Acromyrmex heyeri | reverse complement strand
CTTTAGCAAAACCGTTCTTTTCGTATATAGACATACAAAAAAATGCATTTTAAAATACAAGCATGAACTGCACATTAAAAAATGTTTGGAAATACGACAAAACAGCCACTTGTGTAATTATTGTCTCATTTCTCTACTCAGAATTCAAGATAAAAGTATTCTATTGGAATTACTTGATAGAAACCAAGAGAGGGTAGATCATCGCGACGCTGTGGCGTCACATGACATCTGATTATTCTAATTGTCCCGGGCAGATCCGAGACAACAGGGTCTTTTGTCACGTGGCCCGCGCACCGTGAAGACGCATCGGACATGCCCCGCATTTCGGGCGACCTGGCTGTTCAGCCAGGTCGCTTGTGTCGGTCCGAATATTGCGCCGCCGTCACCATCGTCGCCGTTGTGTCCACCGCGCGACGTCGCGCGTCCGTTTTTGGACGTGATTGACGATTGTCACGACGATGCCGTTGCACATCGCGCGGGCAAATTTACGGGGCCGCAACTCAAGAAGCGAATTAATTGTCGCGCAACTGTCGGTCCGCGACTTCCGTCATGCAAACGTCCGCTTTCGGTAAATTCGATGGGACTGTCCGAAAGTACAGCGAGCGAAACGTTCCCATAATGATAGTGTCGTTGACATGATTGGTGGTATTTACATTTTCGTACGCGATATGTTTGTTAAAATTAGACATCCATTAGATTAATCCTAATTTATTTACTCCAAAATTCCTTTAACCGATATTCATGGGTCTATACCTACTTTAAATTAATATACATATACATAATTAAAACGAACGTGGTTATATATTTAAAACGTATAAAAAGAAGAACATAAAAAACCACCGCACAAGTTATAGTTTGTGATATTTAATTGTCATTACATTAATTAAAANATTAATTAAAACATTAAACATTTCGGCCACAATCTGGCCATCTTCAGTAAATTCACAATATTCTTAAAACGCAGAGTTACATATAGTTGGCATTAAATTCAACCGTCGTTGTAATTATATAAACGTTCTTTCATATGTGAAGATGCTTCGTAAAATAATGTTACAACGCCAATTGTCATATCACGAAAAGTGTAGAACGAGAATTTCCAAATTCTAATTTAAACAAATTTATGTACCATTAATTAATATCTTCTAATCGGAATACACAATGCGATAAATATGTTCCCGGACACGAACTACATCTCAACAACCAGTGGCGACATCTGTGCGTTCAAACATGCATTTTAAAGGTTGAACATTTTGCTATCATCTGTCAAAGTTTCATTCATTTTGGTTGACATATAACGAAGATATGACAGTTCATGTTAAACAAGATTTTGGTCGAGGTAGAAATTTTAATATNAGATAGCGCCACTTCCCGATTTTAGCGCGCGGTAGTCCCGGAACGTTTTGAATGCACTGTGTATATATATATATGTATATTATATATACGGGATAACTGTTAAGATTAGATTAATAATAATGATTATAAGAAGTTATGGTTTTACTTTTTGAGGATTTTTAATGATTTATATGGCTTTTTTCATTAAGATGCCCATTTTTTTATTTCATGTTTGGTTACCTAAGGCTCATATTGAGGTACCTGTTTATGAGTCTATAATTTTGGCTGGAGTATTATTAAAAATGGGGAGATATGGATTAATTCAATTGATAGAACTGTATTATAAAATTAGGATTAAATATGAGTATATTATTTTCAGGATGGGGATTGTTAGTAGTATTATAGTTGAAATTTTATGTTTAGTTCAGATTGATATAAAAAGTATAGTAGCTTATTCTTCGGTAGTTCATATAAATTTAATATTGTGTAGGTGACTTTTTTAAATAAGGTATATTGGGAGGATATATAATGATAATTTCTCATGGGTTGTGTTCTTCTGGAATATTTTATATTGTGAATTATATTATGAGCGATCTAGGAGGCGATTGTTATAAATAAGGGTTTATAAATAAGGGTATAATAAGTAATTTGCCTGTAGTTATAAAATGACTTTTATTTTGTATTGTAAATTTGTCGTTATTATTTCCTTTATCATTAAATTTTATTTGGTAGATATTGATATTATTGTTATTGCTTTGTTGTTGTTATTGCTTTTGTTGTTGCTGTTGTTATTGCTGTTCCTGTTGTTGCTGTTGTTGTTACTGCTATTGTTGTTTTGTTGTTGTGATTAATGTTGTGATTGTCGTTGTCTTTGTCGTCGTAGTAAATAAACACTATAGTTGTTGTTATAGTTGATATCATTGCTATTGTTGTTGTTGCTGTTGTTGTTATGATGTTGTTGATCTTGATTTTGTTGTCGGTGTCGTTTATTTTGTCGTCGATGTTATTGTTGCTGTTGTTGTCGTTGTCGTTTCCATTGCCGTTTTTATTATTATTGCTATTGTTATTGATATGTTGTTGCTGTTCTTGTTATTGTTGTTGTTTTAATATTGCTATTAGTATTGTGGTTGTTGTCGCTGTTCTTGTTGCCATTGTTCTTGTGTTACTGTTGTTGCTTTGTTGCTACTGTTTTGTTGTTGTCGTTGTTTTTGCCTTTGCTGTCGCTGTTGTTATTACCATTGGAGTTGTGGTTGTTATTTTCGCTGTTGTTATCATCGTTGTTGTCGTTGTTATTTCCGTTGCTGTTGTTTATCTTCTTGTTGTTGTCGTTATTATGCTGTTTTTTTTGTTGTTGTTGCTGTTGTTCTTTGTTGTTGACTTTGATGTTGGTCTTGTTGTTATTGATATTGCCGTTGTTGTTGTTGTTGTTGCTGTTGCTGTTATTATGTTGCTGCTGCTATTGTTTTGTTGTTATTGCTGTTGTGGTTGTCATTGTCGTCGTCGTCATTGTTGCTATTGTTTGTTGTTGTTGACGTTGGTGTTGGTGTTGTTGTTATTTATATTATTTTTGTTGCTGTTGCAATGTTGCCGTTGTTGCTTTTGCTGTTGCTGCTGCTGTTGTTATTGGTGTTGTGAGTGTTGTTGTCGTTGTTGTTGCTGTTATCGCTGTTGATATTTCTGTTGTAGTTGCTGTTTTGCAGTTGATGTTGTCGCTGTTGTTTTTGATACTGATTTTGTTGTCCTCATTGTCGCTGTTATTGTTGGTATGTTGTTGCTGTTGTTGTTGCAGTTGTTTTTGTTGTTATTGTTTTGCTTTTGTTGTTTTGTTGTTGCGTATGTTGTTTCTACTACTGTTGTCGTTATTGTTGCTGTTTTTATCATTGTCGCTATTGTTGTTGTCGATGTTGTTGTTATAATTATTTTCTCTGTTGTTTTTGTCGTTGTCGCTGTTGCTTTGTTGTTGTCGGTGTGACATTTTTGTTGCTGTGTTGTCTCTGTTATTGTGTCATTTCTGTTGCTGCTGTTACTGTGTTATTTCTGTTGCTGCTACTGTTTTGTTGTTGTTGTTGTTGTTGTAGTTATCGTTGTCGCTGATGTTGTTGAAGGTATGTAGTTGCTGTTAATATTGTTGTTGTTGTCGTTGTTATGCAATTGTTATTATTGCTTTGTTGTTGTTGTTGTTGACATGTTGTTGCTGTTGATGCTATTTTTATGTTCTTTGTTGTTGCTGCTGTTGTTTTGCTGTTGTTGTTGCATTGTCATAACTGTTGTTGTTATTGTTGTTATTGATATTGTTGTTGTTGTTGTCGTCGTTGTTGTCATTATTTTGACGATCCTGTTTTGCTATTGTTGTTGCTGCTGTTGATGTTTTGTTGTTGTTTCTGTTGTGGTTGTCGTGACGTCGTCGTTGTCGTTGATATTGTTAATGTTATTTTTGTTGACGTTGATGTTGGTGCAGTTGTCATTGATATTGCTGTTGTTGTTGCTGATCTTGTTGTTGCTTTTGCTGTGTTGTAATTGTTTGTCATTGTGTCTGTTGCTACTGCTGCTGTTGCTAGTGTTGTTGTGTTACTGTTGTTCTTGCTGTTGTTTCCGCTACTGTTGGTTTGTTGTTGTTGTTGCTGTTTTAGTTGTCGTAGTTGTTGATGTTTTTGTTGACGTTTGTGTTGGTGTTGTTGTTATTTTTATGATCGTTGTTGTTTCTGCTACTGCTGTTAATGTTATGTGCCGTTGTTATTGTTGTCGCTGCTGTTGTTTTTGATGTCGTTATCGTTGTTGCTTTAGTCATTGATTGCTGTAGTTGTTGTTGCTATTGCTGTTAATGCTGCTGTTGTTGTCGATGCTGTTGTTGTAGTCGTAGTTGTTGTTGCTGTTGCTGTTAATACTGCTGTTGTTGTCGATGTTGTCGTCTCTATTGTTATTGTCATCGTTTTCGATGTCGTTACTGTTGTTGATGTCGTTGATGTTTTTGCTGTTGTCGTTGTTTTTATTGTCGTCGTTGTTGTAGCTGTTTCCGTTTTTGTTATTGTCTTTGTTGTTGTTATTGATATATTATTGCTGTTGTTGTTCTACTGTTTTTGTTGCTTTGTTGTTTCTGTTATTGTTATTGTCATTGTTGTTAATACTTTTGTTGGCATCGTTGTCGTTATTGTTTTTGTTGTTGTTGTCATTATCGTTGTTATCGATGTTGTGGCTGCTGTTGTCTTTGCTGTTGTTTTTACTGATGTCATTGTTGTCGTTGTTGTTGCTGTTATTGTTGATGTTACTATTGCTGTTATTGTTTCTGTTATTATTGTTGTTGTTGTTCCTGTTGCTTTTAATGCTATTATTGTCGTTGTCGATGTCGTTGTCGTTATTTTTGTAGTCGTCGTTGTTTCAATTTTTGTCGCTATTGTTATTGTTGCTGTTGTTATTATGATACTGTTCTTAATCTTGTCGTCATTGTTGTTGATGTTATTGTCGTTTTCGCTGTTATTATCGTTGTTGTTGCTTTTGCTGTTACTGCTGTTGTTGTTATTTTGCTATTTGTTTTTGCTTTGTTGTTGCTGTTGTCGTTGTTTTTAATACTGTTGTTGTTGTCGTTATCTTTGATGTTTTTGTCATTGTCGCTGTTGTTGTTGACGTTGTCGTTGTTGTCGTTGTTGAATTTGATGTTGTTGTTATTGTTATTACTGCTTCTGCTGCTGATTTTTTGTTGTTTCTGTTGTTGTCGTTGTCGTTGTCCTTTGTTGTTGTTATTATTGTTAACGTTGGTGTTGGTATTGGTATGTTATTATGATGTTTTTGGTCTTGCTGCTGTTGTCATTTCTGTTAATGTTGTCGTTTTGTTGTTGTTGTTGTCTTTATCGTTGTTGTTATCGTTAATATTGTTGCTGTTGTCGTTATTTATGATGTTGTCATTGTTGTCACTGTCGTTCTTGTTGCTGTTTTTTGTTGTTGATATTGTTGTTATTGGTGCTGTTGCTGATGCTGCTTTTGTTGTGTTGCCATTGTTATTGCTGTTACTGTAGTTATTGTGCTGTTGTTGTTTTGCTGTTGTTTTTGCTTTGTTGTTGCTATTTTTGTTGTTTCGTCGTCGTTAACGTTATAGTTTTTTTCGTTATTGTCGTTGTCATTGTTGTTAATTATGCCGTTGTTGCTGCTGTTTTTGTCGCTGTTGTTGTCGTTTTCGTTACCGTTGTTGTTTATGTTGATGTTGTTATTGTTGTAGTTGTTGTTGGTATGTTGTCGCTGTTATTGTTGTTGTGCTTTTGTTGTTTTGCTGTTGTTGTTGTTGTTATCGATATTGTTGTCATCGTTGTTGTAGTAGCCGTTGTTGCTACTGTTGTCATCATTGTTGTTGTCATTGTTGTTGTCATCATTGCTGTTGTCGATGCTTTTGTTGTTGTAATTGGTATGTTGTTTCTGTTGATGTTGCTGTTGTTGCTGTTTTGCTGTTGTTGACGTTGTAGTTGTCATACTGTTGTCGTTGTCATTGTCGTTGTTGTTATTGTCATTTGTCACATTCAATGACTTGTGATAAGATCCTAGATGCGACGTTGTTGTGGGTACTCTCTCTTTTTCGATTAAGAGGATTAAAACCTCAGGATAAATAGCTGCTTTCTGCACTTGAGGACTAGTCTGGATTTGTTGATTGTTGCAGAACGGTCTCTTCATGTTGATCGAATGGAATGTTAGGCTTTCATTGCAATGACGAATACTTGACATTTTAAGTTACAATAGAATATTATTTTATTTCGTATGAAAAGTTGCGGGTACAATTACATATTTTAAATGAGAGTTATAGAAATATAGAGGCTGCAAATCGACTTACGGAAATGAATTCCAATAACCGTAAATAAGAGCGACGTCGGGAAAAAGTCTTTAAGTCTAACACACAAGCTGAGGGAGGAATACGAAAAGTCGTACGTACACTCACGAGGAAAATTCAAAAGTCTCTATAGCTAAAGAAAAGATAGCTACTTATAAAGCCAAAAGTGGGTTTCATGATTTATCGGAGTCTATGAGTATCGCTCCACATAAGATAATTTCGTGATCGCAAATTCACTTCTTACATGGTAAGATCTACGGTTCGCTCCTTATATGGTAAGATATGCGGAGTCTAAGCTTGATTACAGTGGTGATTCAGAATAACTGTGCATCTAAACAAAGTAATGAGACTTAGTGTAGAGTATGGTAGTGGTGTGATTGGATGATCTAAGCAAATTATAATATGAGCCATAATGCTATGGCAAAGCTTAATCTGTAGCGAGAACGACATATTATTAACAAAAAAAAATGATTTCAATGATTTTATTCATTTCAATGCGTTAGAATTTATATTAGAATTTTAATGAAAACTGAATGCAATTTTATAGAGATTCATTCTAAGTGCATTATTGGAGCAATGCAGTGTTAGTCTTTATCGTTACGATGTAATTTTTTTGTATTTTGAAGAAATTTCTGTTAAATAAAATTTTAATGCAATTTTCTAGGGATTCACTTTAAAAGCATAATTGGTGCAATGCAGTGTTAAATTTATCATTACAATGCAATTTTTGAATTTTGAAAAAATTTTTTTAAATGCAATTTAATTGCAATTTTCTAGAGATTCACTCTAAACGCATTATTGGAGCAATGCAGTGGCAGATTATTGTTACGATGCAATTATTTGAATTTTAAAAACATTTTTCTAAAATGCAATTTTAATGCCATTTTCTAGGGATTCACTCTAAATGCATTATCGATGCAATGCAGTGTTAGATTTATCGTAAAAATACAATTTTTTTTAATTTAAAAAATTTTTTTATTGTAATATTAATACAATTTTCTAGGGAATCACTATAAATGCATTATTGGTGCAATGCAGTGATAGATAGAACGTAAAAATGCAATATATTGAATTTTAAAAAAATATTTTTTAATGCAATTTTAATGCATTTTTCTAGGGATTCACTCTAAATGCATTATTGGTGGAATGCGGAGTTAGATTAATCGTAAAATGTAATATTTTGAATATTATAAAAATCTTTTTTAATGCAATTTTAATGCAATTTTCTAGGGATTCATTCTAAATGCATTATTGGTGCAATGCAGTGTTGGATTAATCGTAAAACTGTGATATTTCGAATTTTATAAAATTTTTTTTTAATGCAATTTTAATGTAATTTTCTAGGGATTGACTCCAAATGCATTATTGGTGCAATGCAGTGTTAAATTAATAGTAAAAATGCCATATTTTGAATTTTATAAAAATCTTTTTTAATGCAATTTTAATGTAATTTTCAAGGGATTCCCTCTAAATGCATTATTGGTTCAATGCTGTGTTACATTTACAGTGAAAATGTAAATTTTTTGAATTAAAGAGAATTTTTTTTTTGCAATTTTAATGAAATTTCCTAGGGATTCACTCTAAATGTGTTATTGGTGCAATGCAGTGTAAGATTAATAGGAAAAATGCAATATTTCGAATTTTATAAAAATCTTTCTTAATGCAATTTTAATACAATATTCTGGGGATTCACTGTAAAGGCATTAATGGTGTAACGCAGTGCAAGGTTTATCGTAAAAAGGCAATTTCTTTAATTTAAAAATAATATTTTTTAATGCAATTTTAATTGAATTTTCTGGGCATTCACTCTAAAGGCATTAATGGTTCAATGAACTATTAGATTTAACGTAAGAAGGCAATATTTTGAATTAAAAAAAAATATTTTCTAATGCAATTTTAATGCATTTTTCTAGGGATTCACTCTAATGGCATTAATGGTGCAATGCAGTTCTAGATTTATCGCAAAAAGTCAATTTTTTTGAATTTAAAAATAATATTTTTTAATGCAATTTTAATGAAATTTCCTAGGGATTCAGTGTAAATGCATTATTGGTGCAATGCAGTGTTAGATTAATCGTAAAAATGCAATATTTTGAATTTCATAAAAATCTTTTTTAATGCAAATTTAATGCAATTTTCTATGGATTCACTCTAAATGTATTATTAGTGCAATGCTGTGTTAGATTAATAGGAAAAATGCAATATTTCGAATTTTATAAAAATCTTTTTGATGCAATTTTAACGCAATTTTTTAGGTATTCACTCTAAATACATTACTGGTGCAGTGTTAGATTAATCGTAAAAATGCAATATTTTGAATTTTATAAAAATCTTTTTTAATACAATTTTAAAGCAATTTTGTAGGAATTCAGCCTAAATGCATTATTGGTGCAATGCAGTGTTACATTTAAGTAAAAATACGAATTTTTTGTATTTAAAATTAAATGTTTTTTTGAAATTTTAATGCAATTTTCAAGGGATTCACTAGCAATGCACTATTGGTGCAATGCAGCGTTACATTTACAGTAAGAATGCAATTCTTTTGAAAATTAAAAAAATTTTTTTTAATGCATTTTTAATGTAAATTTTCTAGGGATTCATTCTAAATGCATTATTGATGCAATGCATAGTTAGATTAATCGTAAAAATGCAATAATTTGAATTTTTTAAAAACCTTTTTAATGCAATTTTAATGCAATTTTATGGTGATTCACTATAAAGCAATTAATTATGCAATGCAGTGCTAGATTTATCGCAAAAAGGCAATTTTTTGGAATTAAAAAAAAATATTTTTTAATGCAATTTTAATGCAATTTTCTGGGTATTTACTCTAAAGGCATTAATGGTGCAATGCAGAGTTAGATTAAACGTAAAATGTAATATTTTGAGTATTATTAAAATCTTTTTTAATGCAATTTTAATGCAATTTTCTAGGGATTCACTCTAAATGCATTATTGGTGCAATGCAGTGTTAGATTAATCGTAAAAATGTGATATTTCGTATTTTATAAATTTCTTTTTTATTGCAATTTTAATGCAATGTTATAAGGATTCACTCTAAATGCATTATTGGTGCATTGCAGTGTTAAATTAATCGTAAAAATGCCATATTTTGAATTTTATAAAAATCTTTTTTAATGCAATTTTAATTGAATTTTCTGGGCATTCACTCTAAAGGTATTAATGGTTCGATGTGTGAGAGGTTGTTTTTTATTATTTACATGTAAGTTTTTTATGTTAATAGGTATAGACAAACAGACATAAATCTCACTAGGATTCATAGACCAATAGGAAACGATCTAAAGTTGGATAGATGGCGGTACGAGATTGTGATTCTGGTATTTTTATTTTTTTTCCTCTTGGACACGTTCTTCCTTACCTGAGTCTTGTATCGTACATTCGTAACATTAAACAGTTTAATATATTACATAATAAACACTGAGATATTATTTATCGATAGCCTCCTATCCCCACAAATTGGAAGCAGAACGTGGTTGCGAGGTGTATCTGTAGTTGCATTGTGTAACAGTGTGAGGCTATCAAATATCGTGAGAATTTTTGCCTAAAAAGAAACGGGACGCATTTTTTACCATATGGCTGAAAATTGGAATTTGAGTAGTGTCGAACCGCTTGACGACACAAATTATTTCCTATGGAGCGAAAAAGTAGAAGGAATCTTGAGGGCAAAGAAACTTTGGAAGAAAGTAATGAATGTAATGCCAACAGAAAAACCAGAAGAGGGTGATGACAGATATGCAGAAAAATTTAAACTTTGGAATGAATGGGACGATGATAACTACGCCGCACGTACAGTCATAATAAACACGATGAGTAAAGCTCAATTATTAAAGTACAGTCATGAAAAAGATGCAAATAAATTATGGAATATAATTAAAAACAATATGGCAGCTGAAACTGAACAGTTGAAGGCGAGATCATTAAGTGAATTGTCAAATCTAAAAATGAATAAAGATGAAAATGTAGATGCGTACGTTAATAGAGCGGAGGCATTGAGAAACCAATGCCGACAACTTGGTAAGAATATAGAGGATTACGAATTGAGGATGTATATTATACGAGGACTCAAAACTGAATACGATCAAAATGTACGAGTGTTTGAAACACAGAGAGAGCTAACCATAAACGACATAAGATATGCGTTAAAACAAGAGGAAATAAGAAGAAATAAACATAAAGATGAAAAAACATCGAAAGAAGAATATGTAAGAAGAGCAAGAGATAAATCAAAAAACGAATATACATGCTACAATTGCGGATTGAGAGGACACACATCAAGCGAATGTCGTAATAGGAAGAAGTGCTTTAATTGCCATGGATATAATCACATAGCAGTCGATTGCAGAGAACAGAAGAGAAACATTTCAAGAGGAAGAGGATTTAGAGGAACCTCGAGAGGAAGAGGAAGAGGACGTAGTCAAGGGTATAATGAAAGTACATTAAAAACTACAGACGAAGCGGTATTAACTGTAAGAGATCAAACACATGTGAGTACAACAAAAATAAATAATGAGCCAGAGCAAGAAATAATAAATAAGTCAGAAGGGTATATATGGCTATTAGATTCAGGCGCGACAAGTCATATGGTAAGCAATAAAGTCGTATTTGATAATATAGAGGATGATACAAGAGACGTTACCTTAGCTGACAAAGAAGGAAAAAAACTAACCTCAAATGGTAAAGGTGAAATAGTAATAAAACAGAATTTAAATAATGATAGGATACGGTTAAAAAATGTATTATGTGTACCGGACATTAACATAAATTTATTATCAGTCGCAAAAATCACTGATCATGGTTATAAAGTAGAATTTAATAAATACGGCGCCATCGTTTACAGGAACAAGGATGAGATAAAAATGACAGCCGTCAGGAAAGAGAATGCATACTACGTCAAATCGTCTGTGATAAAAAATGAAAAGGCAGCAAGAACATCAGAAATTGACATTTGGCATAAGAGATTCGGACACACAAACAAGAAGATCATCGAAGAAATGAAAAAAGAGGATCTAGTGATAGGATTAAAAGAAACTGACAAGATGATAAGTCAATGTGAGTCATGCGTGGAAGGAAAAATGTGCCGTAAAGCGCATCCCAGATTAACACATAGAAAAACCAAAAAAATAATGGAACTATGGCATATAGATCTAGTAGGTCCCATAAATCCATCGTCATATGGCGGTAAGAGATACATATTTACCATTATAGACGATTATTCGAGAGTAATATTTATCGATTTTTTAAAGGAAAAGAAAGAAGCTAGTGAAAAATTAAAGAAGCTAATCTTACTAAAGGAAAATCAAACTGGAATGAAGTTAAAGGGTATCAGATCTGATAATGGAGGTGAATTTGTAGGAAAGGACTTAGAAGAGTGGTTCAGCCAGAAAGGAATAAAACACGAATTGAGCCCGGCAAAAACACCCCAGTGTAATGGTGTAGTTGAAAGAGCTAACAAGTCAATAATAGAAATGACAAGAACAATGATGACAGACTCAAAAATGCCGCTAGTTTTTTGGGCTGAAGCAGCATGTACAGCAGTGCATATAAAAAATAGAAGCAAGACAACAGTACATGGGAAGACACCTTATGAAATCTGGAATGGTAGGAGGCCGAATGTAAAATATATGAGGAGATTCGGATGCGTAGCATATTTATTAAACAAGGATACACGAAGAAAGAAGTTTGATCCCAGAGCTATTAAAGGAATATTTATTGGATATGCAACAAACAATACGTACAGAGTATACATTCCTGAACAAGGAAAAGTAAAAGCTGATTGTGATGTAAGGTTTGATGAGACAAGGAACGGATGTGAGTTATTAAATACCGAAAAATCTAAAAAACTAGAGAAAGATGAATTAATAGTTATAGGATTGGAGTATAAAGATGAAGAAAAAACTAGAGAAGAAGAAGGAATTGAAGAAAATGAAGAAAATACAAGAACAGAAGACGATTGCAGTGAATATGAAGACGCAGTTGTAGGAGACTCTTCAGATAACGAGAACGAAGACATCACAACAGAAAATAAAGATAATGAAACTGAAATACAACCGATGGAAAAGAAAAATAGAGGAAGACCACAAGGGACTACAAAAGCAATGATAGAAGCTCGAAAACAACAAACCAGAGATGAACAAAGGGAGGAAGGAGAATACAGAAATCTTCGAAGGTCTGAGAGAATCAAAGGGCAGCAGATGGCATTGATAACAATGGACAATGAAGTACCAAAAAATATTCAAGAAGCAAAACAATCCAGCAATTGGGTACATTGGAAACGGGCAATGTTTGAAGAATTAAAATCAATGGAAAAACATGAAGTATGGAACACTGTGCCTAGACCTAAAAATGAAAAAGTGATCAAATGCAAATGGGTATTCAACATCAAGGAAGATCCAAATGGACAGCGACGATATAAAGCAAGATTGGTAGCCCAAGGGTGCGGACAACGTCCTGGAATAGATTATGATCAAACGTTCGCTCCTGTGGTAAAAACTGAAACAATAAGATTGTTATTCAGTATATCAGCTCAGAAACAGAGAAAAATCAAGATATATGATGTAAAGACCGCATATTTACACGGGAAGTTAAAAGAAGAGATTTACATGGAACTACCAGAAGGGATCCAATCAAACCACGAAAAGGTATGTAAATTAAAAAAGAGCATTTATGGTCTCAAACAGGCCGGAAAATGTTGGAACGAATTTCTAACAGAGATTATGATTAAATGCGGAATGAAATATTCTAAAGAAGATCCGTGTTTATTCTTTGCAATAGAAGATAACAGATTCGTATATTGTGGTATTCACGTTGATGATATGATAACAGTATCAAGCGATGATGAATTCGAAAGAGGATTCAAAAGAAGGATTGAACAGTATATAGAAATTAAGGATCTCGGAGAAGCAACAACTGTACTCGGAATGGAGGTGATTCAAAAAGAAGGTAAAGTGTATGTAGATCAGAAAAAATATATAAAAAGATTACTTGAATTATACGGGATGGAAGAGTGCAACATTGTAAGATCTCCAATGGATTTAAACGTAAAAATGGATGAATACAAAGAGAGCGACAAGGTTGACGTCCAAACTTATCAAGAATTAATAGGACGACTGATGTATCTAAGCGTCCATACAAGACCAGATCTGTCTTTCGCATTAAGTTGCTTATCACAATTTAATACTGACCCAAGAGCAATACACATGACAGGACTTAAGAGGATCCTTCGATATTTAAAGGGAACTATCAATTATCAACTACAGTTCGGGAAGCAAAGAAAAATTAACAAATTAGAATGCGAAACCGATGCGTCGTGGGACAGAACACAAGATGCCAAATCATTCAATGGAATCCTACTTTACTGGAATGGAGATTTAGTACACTGGAGATGCAGGAAACAAAGGAAAGTTGCATTATCTTCCACAGAAAGTGAATTAGAGGCTATGTTAGAAGGTATAAACGAGATTTCATGGACTGCCAAACTATTGCAAGAGATTGGATTATCAAATGAGATACAGTATGAACTAAAATGCGACAATTTGAACGCCGTCAGACTAGCTAATGGTGGAAATTTCAAAACAAAATCTAAACTCACGAATAGAAGATGCCATTACATCCGAGAGACAGTGAAAGAACTGAACATTCTCGTTAGACATGAGCCAAAAGACTACATGAGAGCAGATTGTTTGACTAAACCCTTAAGTGGCCCCACTTTACTGAAAAATGTAAAGAGATTTATGTCAACCGTGGATCAATAAAACCAAGGGGGCTGATTGTGAGAGGTTGTTTTTTATTATTTACATGTAAGTTTTTTATGTTAATAGGTATAGACAAACAGACATAAATCTCACTAGGATTCATAGACCAATAGGAAACGATCTAAAGTTGGATAGATGGCGGTACGAGATTGTGATTCTGGTATTTTTATTTTTTTTCCTCTTGGACACGTTCTTCCTTACCTGAGTCTTGTATCGTACATTCGTAACATTAAACAGTTTAATATATTACATAATAAACACTGAGATATTATTTATCGATAGCCTCCTATCCCCACACGATGAACTACTAGATTTAACGTAAGAAGGCAATATTTTGAATTGAAAAACAATATTTTTTAATGCAATTTTAATGCATTTTTCTAGGGATTCACTAATGGCATTAATGTTGCAATGCAATTCTAGATTTATCGTAAAAAGTCAATTTTTTTTATTTTAAAAATAATATTTCTTAATGCAATTTTAATGAAATTTCCTAGGGATTCACTTTAGATTCATTATTGTTGCAATGCAGTGTTGGATTAATCGTAAAAATGCAATATTTCGAATTTTATAAAAATCTTTTTGATGCAATTTTAATGCAATTTTTTAGGTATTCACTCTAAATACATTACTGGTGCAGTGTTAGATTAATCGTAAAAATGCAATATTTTGAATTTTATAAAAATCTTTTTTAATGCAATTTTCTTGGGATTCACTCTAAAGGCATTAATGGAGCATTTCAGTGCTAGATTTATCGTGAAAAGGCAACTTAATGATTTTAAATAAAATATTTTTTGATGGAATTTTTATGCAATTTTCTGGGAATACACTCTGAAGGCATTAGTGGTGGAAAGAAGTTCTAGATTTATCGTAAAAATGTATTTTTTTTAATTCAAAAAATATATATTTGAATGCAATTTTTATGCAATTTTCTATGGTTTCACTCTAAAGGCATTAATGGTTCGATGTAGTGCTAGATTTAAGTAAAGAGGCAATTTTTTTATTTAAAAATAATATTTTTTAATGCAATATTAAATGAATTTTCTTGGCATTCACTCTAAAGGTATTAATGGTTCAATGAACTACTAGATTTAACGTAAGAAGGCAATATTTTGAATTAAAAAAAAATATTTTTTAATAAAATTTTAATGCAATTTTCTAGGGATTCATTCTAAATGCATTATTGGTGCAATGCAGTGTTAGATTAATCGTAAAAATGTGTTATTTCGAATTTTATAAAATTTTTTTTAATGCAATTTTAATGCAATTTTCTAGGGATTCACTCTAAATGCATTATTGGTGCAATGCAGTGTTAAATTAATCGTAAAAATGCCATATTTTGAATTTTATAAAAATCTTTTTTATTGCAATTTTAATGTAATTTTCAAGGGATTCCCTCTAAATGCATTATTGGTTCAATGCTGTGTTACATTTACAGTGAAAATGTAAATTTTTTGAATTAAAGAGAATTTTTTTTAATGCAATATTAATGCAATTTTCTAGGGATTCATTCTAAATGCATTATTGGTGCAATGCAGTGTTAGATTAATCGTAAAAATGTGTTATTTCGAATTTTATAAAATTTTTTTTTAATGCAATTTTAATGCAATTTTCTAGGGATTCACTCTAAATGCATTATTGGTGCAATTCAGTGTTAAATTAATCGTAAAAATGCCATATTTTGAATTTTATAAAAATCTTTTTTAATGCAATTTTAATGTAATTTTCAAGGGATTCCCTCTATGTGCATTATTGGTTCAATGCTGTGTTACATTTATAGTGAAAATGTAAATTTTTTGAATTAAAGAGAATTTTTTTTAATGCAAGTTTAATGAAATTTCCTAGGGATTCACTATAAATGCTTTATTGGTCCAATGCAGTGTAAGATTAATAGGAAAAATGCAATATTTAGAATTTTATAAAAATCTTTCTTAATGCAATTTAATACAATATTCTGGGTATTCATTGTAAAGGCATTAATGGTGCAATGCAGTGCAAGATTTATCGTAAAAAGGCAATTTCTTTAATTTAAAAATAATATTTTTTATTGCAATTTTAATTGAATTTTCTGGGCATTCACTCTAAAGGCATTAATAGTTCAATGAACTACTAGATTTAACGTATGAAGGCAATATTTTGAATTTAAAAAAATTATTTTTTAATGCAATTTTAATACATTTTTCTAGGGATTCACTCTAATGGCATTAATGGTGCAATGCAGTTCTAGATTCATCGCAAAAAGTCAATTTTTTTGAATTTAAAAATAATATTTGTTAATGCAATTTTAATGAAATTTCCTAGGGATTCACTGTAAATACATTATTGGTGCAATGCAATGTTAGATTAATCGTAAAAATGCAATATTTTGAATTTCATAAAAATCTTTTTTAATGCAAATTTAATGCAATTTTCTATGGATTCACTCTAAATGTATTATTGGTGCATTGCTGTGTTAGATTAATAGGAAAAATGCAATATTTCGAAATTTTTAAAATCTTTTTGATGCAATTTTAATGCAATTTTTTAGGTATTCACTCTAAATACATTACTGGTGCAGTGTTAGATTAATCGTAAAAATGCAATATTTTGAATTTTATAAAAATCTTTTTTAATACAATTTAAAGCAATTTTGTAGGAATTCAGCCTAAATGCATTATTGGTGCAATGCAGTGTTACATTTACAGTAAAAGTGCGAATTTTTTGTATTTAAAATTAAATGTTTTTTTGAAATTTTAATGCAATTTTCAAGGGATTCACTAGCAATGCATTATTGGTGCAATGCAGCGTTACATTTACAGTAAGAATGCAATTTTTTTGAAAATTAAAAAAATTTTTTTTAATGCATTTTTAATGTAAATTTTCTAACGATTCACTCTAAATGCATTATTGGTGCATTGCAGTGTTAGATTAATCGTAAAAATGCCATATTTTGAATTTTATAAAAATCTTTTATAATGCAATTTTAATGCAATTTTCAAGGGATTCACTCTAAATGCATTATTGGTGCAATGCAGAGCTAGATTTATCGTAAAAATGCAATTTCTTTAATTTAAAACTAATATTTTTTAATGCAATTTTAATATAATTTTCTGGGCATTCACTCTAAAGGTATTAATTTTTCAATGTACTACTAGTTTTAACGTAAGAAGGCAATATTTTGAATAAAAAAAAAATATTTTTTAATGCAATTTTAATGCATTTTTCTAGGGATTCACTCTAATGGCGTTAATGTTGCAATGCAGTTCTAGATTTATCGTAAAAAGTCATTTTTTTTATTTTAAAAATAATATTTTTTAATGCAATTTTAATGAAATTTCCTTGGGATTCACTGTAAATGCATTATTGGTGCAATGCAGTGTTAGATTAATCGTGAAAATGCATTATTTTGAATTTCATAAAAATCTTTTTTAATCCAAATTTAATGCAATTTTCTGGCGATTCACTCTAAAGGCATTAATGGAGCATTTCAGTGCTAGATTTATCGTGAAAAGGCAACTTAATGAATTAAAAAAAAATATTTTTTGATGCAATTTTGATACAATTTTTTAGGTATTCACTCTAAATACATTACTTGTGCAGTGTCAGATTAATCGTAAAAATGCAATATTTTGAATTTTATAAAAATCTTTATTAATGCAATTTTCTGGCGATTCACTCTAAAGGCATTAATGGAGCATTTCAGTGCTAGATTTATCGTGAAAAGGCAACTTAATGAATTAAAAAAAAATATTTTTTGATGCAATTTTTATGCAATTTTCTGTGAATACACTCTGAATTATCGCTAGATTTATCGTAAAAAGGCAATTTTTTTATTTAAAAATAATATTTTTTAATGCAATTTTAATTGAATTTTCTTGGCATTCACTTTAAAGGCATTAATGGTTCAATGAACTACTAGATTTAACGTAAGAAGGCAATTATTTTGAATTTAAAAAAAAAATTTTTTATTCAAACTATAATGTAATTTTCTGGGGATTCACTCTAAAGGCATTAAAGCTGCAATGCAGTGCTAGATTTCTCGTAAAAAGGAAATTTTTTTGTACATAAAAAAAGTATTTTATAATACTATTTTAATGCAATTTTCTGAACATTCACTCTAAAGTCATCGATGGTGCAATGCAGTGCTAGATTTATCGTAAAAGGGATTTTTTTTAATTTGAAAATAATATTTGTTAATGTAATTTTAATGCAATTTTCTGAGCATTTACTCTAAAGGCATTAATGTTTCAATGCAGTGCTAGATTTATCGTAAGAATGCAATTTTTTTATTTTAAAAAAATATTTCTTTGCAATTTTAATGCAATTATCTGGGCATTCACTCTAAAAGCATTAATGATTCAATGCAGTGCTAGATTTATCGTAAAAAGGCAATTTTTTTAATTAAGAAAAATTATATTTTAATTCAATTTTAATGCAATTTTCTGGGCATTCACTTTAAAGACATTAATGGTTCTATTCAGTGCTAGAATTATCGTAAAAAGTAATATTTTTGAATTAAAAAAAAATATTTTTTAATGCAATTTTAATGCAATTTTCTGTGGATTCACTCTAAAGGCTTTAATTGTGCAATGCAGTGTTAGATTTATCATAAAAATGTATTTTTTTTAATTCAGAAGAAATATTTTTTAATTCAATTTAAATGCAATTTTCTGGGCATTTATTCTAAAGGCATTGTTTGAGATCGTCAATTCGTAAAAGATTAATAATTCTTTCGTTCGATTAACAGTTATTATTGTTAGACTCATGCTTGAAATGAGTTTATAAATTCATTTCTAGCATGATTTTAATTCTCGCTAAAGTTATCAATTTGTTTTTTTTTCATTTCAAATTAATTCGTTACACATACATAAACAACGACAACCTACCATCGAATGTTCGAGAACAATTCAATTCGCGCACGCGAGCGCAGCTCTCCGACGAACACGTCATGCGCAGCCACCAATCCCACGCGCGGATTTTCTGTCGCACATGAATGTTACGTCGAACGTCGGTAGAAAAGAATCCGATGCTCCAATCAATTTTTGACTACAAATGCCACGTAGAAATTGCAATTGTGGCAAAATTCTATTGGATTTTATCAATAAAAGAGCCCAGGCCACGAAAGCCATATATGCAACGTTCGTCGCCGAACTCTCTCTCTTAGTGTTCAGAGTTTTGCTGTTATATCGTGCCGAAAACCGTCGTGAAACCCGCCTAGTAAAACCGCTGTAAGGAAGATTCCTTCGACAACCGCCGAGAAAATCGCCGCGATTTTCTATTACTTTTATTACGATTATAATTCGGAAAAGTGATTGTATCGAATATTCTGCGATAATTATTTATGTATACTGAATTTGTGATTGTAAAATTTGAAGTAAAATCTTTAGTCAAACTACAAAGAAACGGAGTTCTCTTCATTGTAGTGCGTTATATCAGCCGTGTGCCGTTCTCTCACTTTACTCTTTACGCGCGGTGCAGTCCCGCACATTTTCTGGTCCTTCGAGCCGGATTCTCGCTGGCAACCGCAGTGTCGGGTACGTCGCATTCAGTGTGCTAGTGCTGAAAGGAAAGATTGAGTGATGAGTGAGGATCTGCAAACTTTGCTGATGGCTCAGAGCGACTTTCGCGGTCGTTCATAGCTCGGTTAGTATCGATTCTTAGAAAACTCGGCGCAGCGAGCATTACTCTGCACGCTGCTGAGACTCGCATCGTTCTTCTAGATCGAAATTTTAGGCTCAGCATGAGCTAATCCGAACTCAAAGAGGCATTCGACGAGAGCGATTACAGCTCGATCGGATTTGCTGACTTAGCCGAGATAACGTATGTCGAACAACGAAGCCTCCTCAACGACTATGTTCAGAAATTCAAGGCGTAAGTACTGAGGTCAGTCTCCAAATCATAAGGTGGTAATGAGCCTTCCGAAGAACGTCTCTGCCTCGCCTAAAGATTCGCTCCTTCTCTGGCACATTCGATGACTGGCCTACCTTTCGAGACATCTTTCAATCTATTGTCGAAGACAATTCATCAATCTCAGCAGTCAAGAAATTTCATTACTTTAGGTCTTGTCTGGAGGGTCCTGCTGAGAAACTGATTCGACCTCTAGCAGTGACCGGAGACAACTATCCACGCGCATGGGCTCTGCTGAGCAAGCATTACGAAAATAAGAGAGAGCTATCGCGCTCCAATTTCTCCACGTTTACCGCCGTAGTTAAGATGAAGAGCGACATCGCGGAGGAGCTCAACCGTATCTACCAGCCGTGACCAGTGTAGTCAACGGCCAGGAGAGCATCGACAGGCCTATCGGTTCGCATGACTTCGATCTGCTCAACCACCTTGTCATCGAGCTCTTCGACTCGAAAACGCCTGGAATGGGAGTCACTCTCAAGTGCCTCAAATGACGTGCCAACTCATGAGGCGCTGGTGGACTTCATAACCAAAAGGGCACTTACACTCAACGCCGCCAAGCCAAAATCTCTCAAGGTCTCCGAGGACTCGCCGCGATCTGCAAAGTCGCATCACATCAAGAGACACACCGAATCTCCTCAGTGCGTCCTGTGTAAGGGCAAGCACCACGTGATGGTGTGCGAAGGCTTCAAGAAAAAATCCGCTGTTGACCGCAAGGCCGTCGCCGAAACTCATAGGCTGTGCTTCAATTGCCTCGGCTCTCATACACTCGCGAAGTACCAGTCTACGAAGACGTGTATAACGTGCAAGTCTCGCCACCACTCAATGTTGCACGACGCGTACATCTCATCAAAACCCCAAGAGGTCAGCTCACCGTCGGCAGTGCGCTGCGACAACGATCACAAGGCGATTTTACTCGCAACTGCGCGAGTTTCCATCGCTGATCGTTACGGCAACCGGCACATCACGCGCGTGCTCATCGACTAAGGTTCAGAAATCTCCTTGATTTCAGAGGTCCAACGTCTGCCACTCTCTCGATCCGCAGTCGAAATCCTCGGCATCAGCGGTAAAAGTTCCGGGCCTAGCAGAGGAAAGATGACACTCAACGTAGCCTCGTTGACCACGGAGACCAACTTCACCGCCAGAGCCTTCATTTTGCCACGTCTGTCACTTTACCAAGGCGCCAACGCAAAAATCAACACGGAGTGGCCACATTTAAAGGGGCTCCAACTAGCTGATCCGGACTACGCAGCAAACGACCACATTGAGCTATTGTTTGGAGCGGAAGTATGCTCAATCATCCTTCAAAGTGGTCTTCGCAAGGGAGGCCTCCAAGGCCTATCGCTCAGAAAACACTGCTCGGCTGGATCCTGTCAGGAGGCTGCGACCAGGTAACCAACTCGACGCAGCGTCACTCGCTTTAGTGCACTGCAGATCATGAGCTAGCCGAGCTCGTGCATCGCTTTTGGGAGCAGGAGAAAGAGTTGCCTGCTCCTGCCATGCTCACGCCAAAGGAACAGCAATGCGAAGATATTTTTGCACTGCAGCATCAACGTACTGCCGAAGGACGATACGTGGTACGACTACCTTTCACATCTCCTCCTACGACGCTAATTGAAACTCGGAAACCTGCCGAACGACTTTTGACCGCCATGGAGCGACTCTGTGAGCGAGACTCACGATTCGGAGACCTCTACCGCGCCTTCCTGAGGGAATACGAGGACTTAGATCACATGAAATTGGCACGAGAACCTCCGAATTCCAGTGAGGATCGATGCTACCTTTCTCATCACGGTGTGCTCCGAGAATCCAGCACCACTATCAAGCTCAGGGTCGTCTTCAATGGATCGCAGCGTACAAGGTCCGGTGAGTCACTAAATACTCATCTTCTGGTCGGTGCCAACCTGCTGCCACCCCTCGCGAACGTACTTTTGCGGTGGCGGTGGCATCGTTACGCGCTAGTGACTGACATCGAGAAGATGTATCGCCAAATTCTCGTTCATCCAGACGACCAAAAGTACCAATGCATTCTCTGGCGACACGACGTTAATGAGCCAATACGCGAGTATACCCTGAAGACAGTCACATACGGTCTCGCGTGCGCGCCATTTCTCGCCATCCGCGCTCTGCGTCAACTCGCCGATGACGAAGGAGCTCAGTACCCGCGAGGCGCAGATGCGTTACGACACGACTGCTACGTCGGCTACGTCGTAACCGGAGCACATAGCAAAGCCGACGCTATCGCTCTCCAAATCGAGCTCCGCAACCTCTGCATGGCGGGCGCGTTTTCGCTACGAAAATGGGCCGCTAACTGCCATGAGTTTCTCCGCGACATTCCGCCCGAGCACTGCCTCACCAGAGACTCGTTATCGTGGGAACAAGAGAACCACCCAACTCTAGGATTGCGGTGGTATCCGACCAGTGACGAATTCGCCTTCTCTGTTCCTCCTCGCACCGCCGTCACTTTTACCAAGAAAAGCTTGCTGGTGGAGACTGCCAGACTCTTCGTCCCGCTCGGATGGCTGGCTCCAGTAACAATTCAGGAAAATCTTGATCCAGTCTGCCTGGCTGCAGCAGTTAGACTGGGACGCACCGTTGCCGTCAACCATCACTGTGAAATGGAAGCGGCTCTGGGAGAAACTTCTACTTTTCGAGAAGTTCAGAATCGGCCGCTGGCTCGGCACCGGCGACGCGAGCTCTCAGCTCGAGCTATACGGCTTCGCAGACGCGTCCGAAAGAGGTTACGCCGCTGTGGTGTACCTCCGCATCACCGCAAACAATGAAACAAAGACTCGCTTACTAATGGCCAAAAGCAAGGTCGCGCCGATCAAACTTGTGTCTCTCCCGCGATTCGAACTCTGCGCCGCTGCCTTACTTTCAAGTATGCTCGTGCACACGCGCTCTGTGCTAAAATTAGCTGCAACGCCAGTGACCTTGTGGTCAGACTCCAAGGTCACGCTTCATTGGATCCAGGGTCACGCCTCTCGCTGGAAAACGTACGTGGCCAATAGAGTATCTCAGATCCAGCAGCAACTTCCAGAGGCTCAATGGCGCCATGTCCCGGGCAAGGACAACCCCGCCGACTGTGCCTCCCGAGGACTGACACCACGCGAGCTCCTCGGTCCCTTGTGGTGGACGGATCTTGCATGGCTATGCGGGAATCCGATGGAATGGCCAAGCGGAAACCAGGAACCAATCAAGGACATTCCGGAGCAACGGGCCACTACGCTCATCGCAGTCATCAGGAACAACCACGAGCCTGAAGAACTCCTCAGGTTTTCGTCATTACATCGACATCTAAGAGTGACTTCCTGGTTCTTACGTTGGCGCCACCGCCGCCGCTCAGTCAGATCTGCGGACAAGGAACTCCACTGGTCAGCACTTCTCCCTGCTAAACTCGACACAGCACTCCTGCAGTGGATTCGCACAGTGCAGTTGCTGCATTATCCAGAGGAGATGGCTGCAATCACGAACAAACGCTGTCTTCCAAGATTCAGCCTGCGAGCCCTCAGTCCGTACATGGACGACCACGGAATCCTGCGAGTCGGAGGACGCCTCAAACATGCAGCACTGTCTTTCGACGAGCGGCATCCCCTCATCGTGCCTCCAAGGTCATGGCTCACGCGCTTGCTAGTGGAAGCCTACCATCGCCGTACTCTTCACGGAGGAGTTCAGTTGACCCTGGGGATGCTTCGCCTCCGGTTCTGGATCCCACAAGGCCGAGCTGTGGTCAAACGATGGCTGCGTGACATGCACTCGGTGGAGGGCTGTCACTCCGCAACCTCAAATGGGAAACCTTCCTCCAGGAAGAGTGACTCCTGCACGGCCCTTCCTCCAAGTGGGCATCGACTACGCCGGGCCGATTTTTATCAGGATGAGCAAAGGGCGTGGTCACAGCGCTCACAAAGCCTTCATTGCTATTTTTGTTTGTTTTAGTTCCAAGGCAGTTCACTTTGGGGCTGTTTCAGATTACACTACCGACGCCTTCCTGGCTGCCCTCCGTCGCTTCACATCTCGCCGAGGGCTCTGCACGGACATCTATTCCGACTGCGGCACCAATTTTTCGGACGCCGACAGACAACTTCAAGAGATGTTCCGAGCTTCCTCCTCAGAAGGGCGACAAATCGCACACGTCGCTACATCAGAAGGGATCCGGTGGCACTCTAATCCCCCTTCGGCACCACACTTTGGTGGTCTCTGGGAAGCGGTCGTTAAGTCAGTAGTACCATCTGCGCAGAACCATCGGCGAGACCAGACTCACCTTCGAGGAGATGAGCACCCTGCTTGCACAAGTAGAGGCATGCATGAATTCCTGGCCCATGCATGCCCTCTCAGACGACTCCGACGACCTAACGGCTCTAACACCAGGTCATTTGCTCATCGGGGCACCACTGCTGGCCATCCCCGAGCCATCATTGTCCGAAGAAAGGAAAAATTTAATCTCTAGGTGGCAACTTATCCAGCGGATGTGAGACCACTTCTGGCAGAGATGGTCGCGCGAATACTTGCATACTCTGGCTACCAGACCGAAATGGACCAAGGAAGCCTTGCCACCGCGCATCAGATCGCTATATATCATCCGCTCCGAAATCTCACCGCCTAACAAGTGGCCACTGGCACGGATAACGCAGCTACATCCCGGAGACGACGGCGTGGTGCGAGTGGTCACACTGAAAACAGCCACATCCGAATTGATTCGTCCGCTAATCAAAGTAGTAGTATTGCCAGAGGATGCCAATGCATTCACCTTGCACGATAATGCGCCGAACAAAAAGAGGAGCATGAATCAATCGCTTGCATGTCCGTGAATTGTCGCTTTAATTCTATTTTGTTATAACGTTCACGGTTCAAGCGCTTTCACGGATGCACTTATCGTACTTACTGTACCGCGTCTCCTGTAAGCGTTCACTATCAAGTATTGTAATCTCGATTCGTTTATCGCGTCGCAAGTATTCAATACGTGTGCACCAACGTGCTGTGTCGTACACATGAACTCAAGCTGAAAGCTCGGGGCAGCAGGTATAATGAAATTATCGTAAATCAAATGTTCACATTCTCTAAATTTGCAGTTATTAATCGCTTTCAAACAAACAAACAACGCCCGAGGTCACTTCTATACGCTTATCGTCACGGAGATGACGAGGGGGGCGGGAATGTTTGAGATCGTCAATTCGTAAAAGAGTAATAATTCTTTCGTTCGATTAACAGTAATTATTGTTAGACTCATGCTTGAAATAAGATTATAAATTCATTTCTAGTATGATCTTAATTCTCGCTAAAGTTATCAATTTGTCATTTTTTTCATATCAAATTAATTCGTTACACATATAACGACAACGGACCATCGAAGGTTCGAGAACAATTCAATTCGCGCACGCGAACGCAGCGCTCTGACGAATACGTCACGCGCAGCGACCAATCCCACATGCGGAATTTCTGTCGCGCATGACTGTTACGTCGAACGTCGTTAGAAAAGAATCCGAGGCGCCAGTCAATTTTTGCAACAAATGCCACGTAGAAATTACAATTGTAGCAAAATTCTATTGGGTTTTATCAAGAAGAGAGCCCAGGCCACGAAAGAAATATATGCACCGATCAGCGCCGATCTCTCTCTCTTAGTGTTCAGAGTCTCGCTGTTATATCGTATCGAAAACCGCCGTGAAAACCGCCTAGTAAAACCGCTGTAAAGAAGAATCCTTCGAGAACCGCCGAAAAAATCGCTGCGAATTTCAATTATTTTTATTACGATAATAATTCGGAAAAGGTGATTGTATCGAATATTCTGCGATAATTATTTATGTATACTGAATTTGTGATTGTAAAATTTGAAGTAAAATCTTTAGTCAAAGAAATTACAAAGAAACGGTGTTCTCTTCATTGTAGTGCGTTATATCAGCCGTGTGCCGTTCTCTCACTTTACACTTTACGCGCGGTGCAGTCCCGCACAGGCATTAATGGTGCAATGCAGTGCTAGATTTATCGTAAAAAGGCAATTTTTTTATTAAAAAAAAAATATTTTTTAATGAAATTTTAATGCTATTTTCTGGGAATTCACTCTAAAGGCATTAAAGGTGCAATGCAGGGCAGGTTTATCGTAAAAAGGTAATTCTTTTGAATTTGAAAAAAATATTTTATGATGCAATTTTAAGGCAATTTTCTAGGGATTCACTATAAAGGTTGTAATGATGCAATGCAGTCCGAGATTTACCGAAAAACGTTAATTTTTTTGAATATAAAGAAATATTTTTTAATGTAATTTTAAAGAAATTTCCTGGACATTAACTCTAAAGGCATTAATGAAACAAGGCAGTGCTAGATTTATCGTAAGAAGGCAATTTTTTTAATATAAAAAAAATATTTTTTAATACAATTTTAATGGAATTTTCTGGGCATTAACGCTAAAGGCATTATAGGAGCAATGCAGTGATAGATTTATCGTAAAAATGTAACGTTTAATTTAAAAAAAATTTTTTTTATGTAATTTTAATGAAATTTTATGGGCATTCGCTCAAAAGGCATCAATGATTCAATGCAGTGCAAGATTTATCGTAAAAAGGCAATTATTTGATGTTAAAAAAATATTTATTAATGCAATTTTAATGCAATTTTCTGGGGATTCACTTTAAAGGCATTAATGGTCCAATGCAGTGCTAGATTTATGGTAAAAATGTATATTTTTAAATAAAAAAAAATACTTTTTGATGCAATTTTTATGCAATTTTCTAGGGATTCACTCTAAACGCATTAATGGTGCAATGCAGTGCTAAATTAACAGTAAAAAGGCATTTTTTTTAATATAAAAAAAATATTTTTTAATGCAACTTTAATGCATTTTTCTGGGGATTCACTCTAAAGGCATTAATGGTGCAATGCAGTGCTAAATTAACAGTAAAAAGGCATTTTTTTTAATATAAAAAAAATATTTTTTAATGCAACTTTAATGCATTTTTCTGGGGATTCACTCTAAAGGCATTAATGGTGCAATGCAGTGCTAGATTTATCGTAAATATGTATATTTATTAATTCAAAAAAAATATTTTTTAATTCAAATTTAATGCAATTATGTGGGGATTCATTCTAAAAGTATTAATGGTGCAAATCAGTGCTAGATATATCGTAAAAATGTAATTATTTTATTTCAAAACAAATATTTTTTAATGCAATTTTTATGCAATTTTCTAGGGATTCACTTTAAAAGCATTATGGTGCAATGCAGTGCTAGATTTTTCGCAAAAATGTATTTTTTTTAAATCAAAAAAAATATTTTTTAATGCAACTTTAATTCTATTTTCTGGGGATTCACTCTAAAGGCATTAATGGTGCAATGCAGTGCTACATATATCGTAAAAAGGAAATTATTTCGAATTTAAAAGAAATATTTTTTAACGCTACTTTAATGCAATTTTCTTGGGATTCACTCTAAAGGCATTTATGGTGCAGAGAAATGCTAGATTTATCGTAAAAAGGTAATTTTTTTGTACTTAAAAAAAATATTTTTCAATGCGATTTGAATGCAATATTCTGGGGACTGAATCTAAAGGCATTAATGGTGCAATGCAGTGCTAGATATATCGTAAAAATGTAATTTTTTTATTTCAAAACAAATATTTTTTAATGCAATATTTATGAAATTTTCTAGGGATTCACTCTAAAGGCATTAATGGTGCAATGCAGTGCTAGATTTAAAGTAAAAGGACAATTATTTTGTACTTAAAAAAAATATTTTTTATTGTAATTTTAGTGCAATATTCTGGGGATTAACTCTAAAGGAATTACTGGTGCAATGCAGTGCTAGATTTAAAGTAAAAGGACAATTATTTTGTACTTAAAAAAAATATTTTTTATTGTAATTTTAGTGCAATATTCTGGGGATTAACTCTAAAGGAATTACTGGTGCAATGCAATGCTAGATTTATCGTAAAAATGTATATTTTTTAATTCAAATGAAATATTTTTTAATGCAATTTTAATGCTATTTTATGGTTATTCACTCTAAAGTCTTTAATGGTGTAATGCAGGGCTAGATTTATCGCAAAAATGTATTTTTTTTAAATAAAAAAAATATTTTTTAATCCAATTTTTATTCAATTTTCTAAGGATTCACTTTAAAGGCATTAATGGTGCAATGCAGTGCCAGATTTATCGTAAAAATGTATTTTTTTTAAACCAAAAAAATATTTTTTATTGCAATTTTTATGCAATTTTTTAGGGATTCACTTTAAAAGCATTAATGGTGCAATGCTGTGCTAGATTTATGGACAAAGGCATTTTTTTTAATTTAAAAAAAATGTTTTTTAATGCAACTTTAAATCAATTTTCCGGGGATTCACTCTAAAGACATTAATGGTGCAATGCAGTGCTAGATTAATCGTAAAAAGGCAATTTTTTTGTACTTAAAAAAAATATTTTTTAATGCAATTTTAATGCAATATCCTGGGGACCGAATCTAAAGGCTTTAATGTTGCATTGCAGTGCTAGATTTATCGTAAAATGTATTTTTTTCAATGCAAAAAAATATTTTTTAATGCTCTTTTTATGCAATTTTGTAGGGATTCACTGTAAAGGCATTAATGGTGCTATGCAATGCTAGATTAACAGTAAAAAGGCATTTTTTTTTACATAAAAAAAATATTTTTTAATGCAACTATAATGCATTTTTCTGGGGATTCACTCTAAAGGCATTAATGGTGTATTGCAGTGCTCGATTTATCGTAAATATGTATATTTATTGAATCAAAAAAAATATTTTTTTATGCAAATTTAATGCAATTTTCTGGGGATTCACTCTGAAGGTATTACTGGTGCATTGCATTGTTAGATATATCGTAAAAATGTAATTTTTTTAATTCAAAACAAATATTTTTTAATGTAATTTTAATGCAATTATCTTGGGATTAACTCTAAAGGCATTACTGGTGCAATGCAGTAGATTTATCGTAAAAATGTATTTTTTTTAATGCAAAAAAAATATTTTT
>JAANIB010003070.1:301017-312784 GCA_017607565.1 Acromyrmex heyeri | reverse complement strand
TACGAATCCCGCGTCGAAAAAATTGGTCATCTTTTGAGGCGATCCACGAATCGATCCAATTTTTTACTTCTTCATAAGACCGGAAGTGTTGATCAGCCAGGCCGTGTGCCATTAATCGAAACAAATGATAATCAGAGCGAGCAACGTCTGGAGAATACGGCGGGTGGGGTAAGACTTCCCATTTCAACGTTTCCAAGTATGTCTTGACCACTTTCGCAACATGGGGTCGAGCATTGTCATGCTGCAAAATCACTTTATCGTGTCTCTCGTTGTATTGCGGCCGTTTGCCTTTCAATGCTCGGCTCAAACGCATCAATTGCGTTCGATACTGATCGCCTGTGATTGTTTCAGTCGGTTTTAACAGCTTATAATACACTACGCCGAGCTGGTCCCACCAAATGCAGAGCATGACTTTGGAGCCGTGAATATTCGATTTGGCCGTCGACGTGGGAGCATGGCCAGGAATTCCCCATGATTTTCTGCGCTTGGGGTTATCGTAATGAACCCATTTTTCGTCCCCAGTCACAATGCGATGCAGAAATCCCTTCCGTCTTTGCTTTTCAAACAGCTGTTCACAAGCAAACAAACGCCGTTCAACATCTCTCGGCTTTAACTCGTGCGCCCAATTTCCTTGCTTCTGAATCATTCCCACTTTGAGGCGTTTTGAAATTGCTTGTTGAGTCACTCCCAATGATCATGCCAATTCTTCTTGATTTTGATACGAGTCTTGATCAAGTAATGCCTCCAATTCTGCATCTTCGAAAACCTTCTCTCTTCCATCGCTATGCCGGTCTTCGATGTCAAAATCACCGTTCTTGAAGCGTTGGAACTACTCACGTTCTTTCACTAATAGCGGCCTCACCATAAGTATTTGAGAGCATTCGATGAGTCTCAGCCGCAGATTTCTTCATATTGAAGCAGAAAATTAAAATCTCCAACAAATGACGAGAATTTGGCTCGTACACTGACATTTTCAATCGAGAATAACTTTATGGTGCAGACACAAATCGACTAATGTTTCTATGGGGTTATGACGTCTATGATTTATTTATTTCGACCACCACTTACCGCTAAAACCATCTATAGGAAAACGGCGGAAGCAAAGTTGTACACCTAATATTGTGTGCAGCAGCGTATGTAAAGGCCTCCCTTCAGAAGGATATGGCAGTGGATTTCCTGGTGGATCAATGTCGCGTTGAAAGAGATCGCGAACGTTTCGATGCCGCGGTTGAATTCCACCGATAGACCTTCAGTCTATTGGTGAAATGAATAAATCGTGGATTTGCGGTCTCGTTGTACAAATTCGAAGGCGCCTGATTAGACGGCGATGAAGATACCGCGATTCGGAGATGGTCCAGGGTCTCTGGTGAAATTTGCGTGAGACGAAAACTGCTGAGAAGTGTCATCAGGAGGTCGAAAATGACTTTGTGGCTGAATCTACTGGACATTTTGGATAGGGATCCTTGGAGCATGCCGTATCGGATTGTCCTCGGCAAATTACGTGCCGGGACGCCCCGATTGGTAGAGTTTCTCTCTCCTGCAATAGTGGGAAACGTGATTGGGGTGTTTCCGCCTGGGACGGGGGATATGGGTATACTCCTTTCTCCTGCTGGATGAGATGATACTCTAGCGGTGACTGAAAAGATCTTTGCAGTCGTTGTTAAGATTGACATTGGCAAGGCCCCTAGCCCGGATGGAGTGATGGGTTATCAAGAGTTCGGATGCCTTGACAGATTTGTGGATGCGTTACTTTACGGCATGTCTCAGGGAGGGTGTTTTTCCGGAGTACTAGAAGATGGTACGTTTGATACTTCTCAAGAAGCCGGGGAAGTCGATCTCACCTCATCATCGTATAGGCCGATTTGCCTGCTGATCAAGGCGGGCAAACTATCCAAGCGAGTTATATGTGATCGTTTCATGCAGTATTTGGATGCGTCCTAGAATATCGCGGAGGCTCAATATGGCTTTCGACCTCATAAGTCAACAGTAGATGCGATATGGAGATTCCGCTCGATAGTGGATGATGATGTGCGGAACGGGAATGTGGCATTGGCTGTGTCATTGGACATAGCCACAGGGAATAAAAAGTTACTTTTTAAAAGTATCAAGTTACAGTTACTCGTTACCGAGGAAAAGTAACAAGTTACTGTTATCGATTTTTACAAATAACTCGTTACAGTTACCGTTACTTGAGAAAGTAACTTTTCGTTACTTTTCCGTGATTTTTTTAAAATCTATGATCTCGCCAATCACAGCGGATGGGCCTAAGGGCTTTTGTAGTTTCAAGCGCTATGCATTGTAAAAAATTGTTGTATAAAATTACAACTATTATAGTGGATAATTTTGAGACCCACTATAATAGTTGCAAACGTCCACACGTTTGTAAATTTGCAATATACAAGTAAAAATAATTTCTTAATTTGTAACTAAACAAATTGTTGAAGTACAATTACAATGTGTATGTGTAATTACAGAAACGATAATATGACAATACATTTTGCACTATATATTATTATATATTTACAGCAATGTGAAAAATTTCTGTTATATTACGTAATATTATTAAAATTTGGATAATTACAGAAAATATTCAAAATATTTTATTATTTATTTTAATTTTCAATATAAAATAAAATATATTTACATAAAATTTACATAATTTTTGTGGACTTTCATAATTTCTGTAAAATTGCATGATTTTTTACATATACAGGATTATGTAATCTATTTTACATGTATTATATGTGTAAAGAAACTTTTTTACAGTGTAAGTGGCTGGTGTCCAATCATGTGCAAAGTAACGATAAAAGTAACTGTAAACTGTAAAATTCGTTATCGTTATCAAAAAAATGTAACTTCGTTACTGTTACGGTTACCAAAGAAAAAAGGTAACGTAGTTACCAGTAAAGTTATCAGAAAAGTAACTTGTAACTGTAATTTCGTTAGACAAGAAATGAGTTACTTCTATTTCCTTCAGAGCACTTAAATAATCTCCACACGACTCTATCAAGCTCGTGAAGGAGCTTTTTCGACACAGCATTGCCACGAGTCGATGCCGTAAAGGCCGAATGGCTCTTATGTTGCAAACATAGAATTGATTGATTGATTGAACGATGGTTTTTGACAGTGCATCCTGGAGCTGCTGATCTTCTTAGCGCCTTGATCCCTCTGCTTGGGGTTCTTTGGTGCTGGGGTCGGTGCCTCTAAGGAAGCTTTATCGACACAGCATAGCCACGAGTCGGCGCCGTAAAGGCCAAATGGCTCTTATGTGGCAACCACAACAATTGTGGCGGAACCACGCGTTTAAACCCTGCCGTCGCTGTCTCCCCTTTCCACGGAGAGGAAGGCGATAGCGGTGGATGAAAGATCCCTCTGGGACCGACACGGTTCGAGCTTGGCTCGGACCCTAACGGAACCAGGGATGAATTACATATATGTATATTTACATATTATATTTTTTCAGCTCACATCAAACACCGATGGATGAATGCTTAATGATAAGCGTTTCCAAATAATGGCGCTCGTTCAAAGGCCAAGGTGTAAGAAGTCGTGCTTAGGATCTGCATGGTTGCGGAATGTAAACCGAGCAGTCTCGAACGACACCTCCAGGGTACCTGTTGCCCCCCTGAAGTAGTCAGACTTAGTGGCGTATAGGTGGGTGCGCCATTCGACTTCTTCCTTCTAAAGTAAACCCACCAAAGTAAAAGTAATAATCATATGGAAGTCAAAAATAATAATAATAATAATAACAATAACAGTAAAGTAAGGCAAAGTCTGAACAACAAGGCTGGGAAAATAGCCAAGATTTGCAAGGGTCGAAGTGTCAAGATAGTCCTGGAGAGGTGTGACGCTCGAAAAAGTAAAGACAGTTAGCAAACTTCGCGCTGTCAAAATAGCCCTGGAACGATGTGATAATCTGGTGAAGTAATACCAACAAAAAAGGCAAGTGGCGAAAACAGACAAAAGGTACCATCGTGAAGTCAGCATAGTCCTACAAAGATGCGATACGCAAGAATATGAACCGAAAAGACATGGCATTCAGGCGACATCATCCAGCTCCAAGTCAGTAAGAGTTAGGGTACTGCAGCTGAATATGGGGCGGTCAGCTGCGGTAACAGGTGAGGTGCGTCAGCTTGTCGCCGAAAAGCGACTTGACATCCTGTTTATAGGAACCATATGTCAAGAAGCAATGCGAGAGCCACACCTTTTATGGGTTAGGAACGGGGATGAAAGTTGCTGCAGTGCGCTTGGAACGCCCATGGACGATGATAGCGATCAGCAACCCCCGACTGCAGATGATATTTGTCTCGCAGCTTAGCACAACTCACTGTGTGTGTGCGGAAGTGCAGGCTCCTGGCCTATCAATATACGTCGTGTCATGTTACTTTCAGTACAGCGACGAAATCGAGGGTCACCTCAGGCACCTCGAGAAGGTGTTTCATTCCCTGAGGGGCGAGATGCCAACGCGCGATCGTCGCTCTGGGGCTCCCCCGAGACTGACGAAAGAGGAAGGAAGTTTGAGATCCTCATCCGCGCGTTTGGCTTGAGATAATAAACGAAGTCCATCAAGGGCCCACCTTTGAAACGAGGAGGGGATCGTCTTTCATAGATGTGACCCTGGTGTCCCCTCAAATAAGCCAACTCATCGGCACATGGAAGGTGAGGCAAGAATGGACAACTAGTGACCACAGTCCCGTAGAAATCGGTCTGAGGACATCAAAGACGGCAAATGACTGCAGAACTGCGAACAGTAGGTTCGACATACGACGGATCGACTGGGAGCGATTCAGTGAGAGCCTGAAAGATCTATCCGGATCAAGGCTTGGGACTCTCAGTCCGAAATCTGAAAGAATGATCGGAGAGTTATAGGAGGTTATCTTGAAAGCATGCGAGAAATCGGTGCCGAGGAAAAGAGTTTTCAGAAAGTCGAATCTGTGGTGGACGAAAGAATTGACAAAGATGAAAAAAGAGGTGAGCCGGAAAAGGAAAATGATCCAAGCATTAAGAGGATCAAGAAATTAAAGGACTGAATCCGAAGTTAAAGCAATCAGTACCTTAAAACAAGAATAAAAAGTCCCAACGCCAATACAACAAGGCGATAAGGAGGACGAAGTATGAAAGCTGGCAAAAGTTTGTCACAGAATGCGGCAATGAAAAGCCATAGGGCTTTGTATATAAACAGCAAGCGAACAAGCTGAAAATAGAAAAGGTCATAAGCACACTCAGAAGAGGTGAGCATCTAACAAAGACCGTAGAAGAGACGGCACAATGGTTGTTGGATACACATATACCAAATGATTTATGCCACGAAGATATGCAAGAACAAGGCAAAATAAGAAATCTAATAAAAATAGCGCCAAATACAGCGAATGTCCCATTCTTCACGGGCAAGGAAATGGTCATAGCGATCAAATATTCAAGAACGACAAAGCTCTAGGCATGGACTTGATAGAGATCAAAGTACTAAAAATATCGGTAAGAGAAATCCCTGAACAATTCCTAAGGTTGTTTAATGGGTGCCTTCAATGGGGCGTCTTTCCTACAATCTGGGAGGAGGGCTCATTACGAGTCCTTCTGAAGGGTGAGGACAAGGACGTGAAGGACCCAAAATCCTATAAATCTATATGTCTCCTCCCTGTAATAGGGAAACTCTTCAAGGAGCTTCTCAAAATGCGTCTAACGGACACGGTACTGGCGCCGGGAAGGATCTCAGATCGGCAGTTCGGTTTTATGCCGGGCAAGTCGACAGAAAACGTGGTCGTGGAGCTTCGGCGAGCGGTCTCTGCCTTCGAAGGGAGGTATGCTATGGCGTTGGGTATTGCTCTTTGACATTTCCGATGCCTTTGACAACGTCTGGTGGCCCTTAGTGTTGCAAGGACTAAAGTCAAGAGAGTGTCCTAAAAATGTCTTCGAAGTTATTTCGACAAAAGACGAGTGAGCATCTCAATAGGTGATATAAAAATATCGAAGTGGGCAACTAGAGGATGCCCGCAGAGTTCGGTGCTTGGGCCGACCTGCTGGAACTTAATGTTCGATGAATTGCTAAGGATGCTAAAGAGATACAGGCTAAGGATCGCTTCATAGCATATGCAGACGATCTTATTATATTGGTAAGCGGTAACTCCCGAAGGGAGATAGAAGCTAAAAGCCAGGAATTAGTAGACCAGATTGTTGGATGGTGCAAATCGGCCAAACTCCAAATCTCTGAGCGGAAGACTGAAGCAATCTCAGAAGCGAGGAATTAAGGGGGGTCCAAGTCGACAGACAGAGAGGAATACGCCAGGATAGAAAGCCAAAGAATAGGAAAAGAAGAGTAAACTTTAAAAGTAGACCACTCGCTGTTAGGATAGGTGAGTCAAAAATCAGATTCAAAGACTCGGTTAGGTACCTTGGTTCGTTTCGATAGGGATATGCGAGTCGAATCACATTGCAAGTATCTAAAGTAGGATCACTCTTCAACAAGCTGGGCAAGCTGACAAAATCCCAATGGGATCTCAAATATAAAACGTTTTCCACAATTTACCGGGGAGTGTTTATCCCAGTAGTCATATATGCGGCTGCAGGATGGACCGACCTGTGTACTGTGAAAGACAAGAAAGTTCTTAGGGCTGTGTAGCGCGAAGTGCTTATAGCACATACAAGCGCATACTGCACAGCATGAGAGTCTCTCTGCGTGGTAGCAGGACAAACTCCCATTGATCTACTCCTAGATGAGCGTAGAGCCTTATATGAGGTAAGAAAAGGCAAGGTAAATGGAAAGGATACGGAAGACGTCAAGAAAGTAATAAGGCGAGAGATAATAAAGATGTGGCAAACTAGATGGGAAGCCTCGACAAAGGTCGAGTGATGTTCATTTTCTTCAACAGCATACAAGAAAGGCTTCAGTCCGAATGGGCCCAACTATTGGTCCATACAGACTCTAACTGGGCATGGTAACTTCTATGCGAAACTTTCCCAATTAGGGCTTACTGAAAGTAGCTCGTGCAAATGCGGAGCTAAAGAAGACACAGTTTGACACTTCATCCTAGGGTGTCCAGAATTTGAGGTGCAAAGAATTGTCTTATGAGATGTAGTTCCTCATAACGAGTGGAAACTGTCTGAGGTGATACGATTCCTAGTATCAAACGCCGAAGCATTTCAAACACTCGTCGTTTCTCTAAAGAAACTCTGGATAAAGCAACCTCAAAGACAGGACTAGATTCAGGAACTGCTCACCAAGACAGGGCCGATGCCCTTGAAGCGGTGTGTGAAGCTCAGTCAAGGGAGACCTGCCCCTCATTACAGGAATACTCCTGACAAAGCGATTCCGTATCTCATCACGGTAAACACACGCACCACGGAGCAGTTTAGGAAAACATTCTTATTACAGGGTCAGAGCGTGCGTCTGGGGACGAGACGCAAATGAGTGGGCCTCCCCGTGGTTCCTCATGGGCGCGAGGTGCCTCGAGACCCCAGGACTCGAGACGCGTCGCGGCGAAACTGTTTATTTCTGCAAAAAAGCCCTGCAGGCGCTGCTGGATTTTTCCATTGCCATTCTCGGGGCGGCTTCGCTGGATGATAGATGGTAGTTGTCGCATTTACTTTTGTGGGTGAGGTGGCATGTTCGCTCCGACTTCGGGTTGGAGCCAACTAATAATAATTGTCCCTTTTGAGTCCCTCTTGAGTAAGGATGGTGCGAAGATTTTTTTCCTCCTACACAAAACAAAGAAAAGAGACACAATTCAGATATTTAATTTTATTTGAATAACTAATACAATTGTTAGCGTCATTTTTATTCCGAATTGTGAAAAATACAATAGCTTTTTTTTTTATCATAACTTCTGTTATTGTCATTATTTGAGAGTATCACTTTGGCACAATATTAGTACAACCTAATACAATTATGAAAATTGAAAAAATCTCAAAGTGAGGGGCTGGTCTAAAAAAATCATATTTTTAATTTTTTAACGTATTTTGACTTTAATATTCGAGTACAATATAGCACAAACCTAGCACAATTCTCAAAATAAATGTATTCTAAAAGTGGAGGGGCTTTTCGTATAAATCCTGGAGATGATTGGTCAGTTCAGTAAGAGAAAGAGGAAGAGAAGGAAGCACACGAGGAAGTTTTCCTCCTGGTGCCGTTGCTCTTCCTGAGCGTTCTGATGTGGCGGGTGCTGGTGCGGGTACGCGGGATGATGGCGCCGGGAACCGGAGAGCTGATTCTTTGGCTCCTTCGGCCTTCGCGGTCCCCTCTGCCCGTGCGGGTGTTTGGCGTGGTTTGGTACTAGCGTATCCCGGCGTCCAGAACGGTAACCGTGTTGATCATGTGTAATGAGGGCGGTCCATCTTATGCGGAGATCGTAGACTTGGCAAGGAGTCGACCTTGCCGAGCTGGAAATCACGAACACGAGGATACGTAAGGGCCAGACGGATGGTATCTTCGTAGAAATTTCCGGGGGAGGGTTGATCCCGATATTTTTAGCACAAATGAGGCCTTTTTAATTGACGACGGGCTTGAGGAAAAATAAATTGCCCTGGTCTGTTTCCGCGTAATGATTGGGACGTTAGCTTTTTTGAGTTTCTCGAGCTTGGCCTGTTTCTTGCGTCCTGCTCTGTGTCTGTTCCGCCAGATCATCTATTAAAATTTTCTCTCATTAGTGCCCATGACGGATAATTAGAAGAACGTAGAAGGAGAAGATAATTCCGAAGAGAAGGAGGGAAGAGATTTTTTAGGAGTTACGATTTAGTTCTAGGGAGAGTAACCGTGGGTACTTAAGGCGTTTTATTGGTTAAGTAATTGTGAATACAGAAAAGGTGAATTACTTGAAGCGTTTTACCGCTTAAGTAATTCGGAGCAGAGAAAGAGGTGAAGTACTTGAAGTGTTTTACCACTTAAGCAATTCGGAACAGAGAAAGAGGTGAATTACTTGAAGTGTTTTACCGCTTAAGTAATTCGATATAGAGAAAGAGGTGAATTACATAGAGAGTTTTACCGCTTAAGCAATTCGGAGCAGAGAAAGATGTGAATTACTTGATACGTTTTATCGTTAGAAAAGATAGAGTGCGTCTGTGGTTAAAGAGAGAATAGATCGAGGAAGAATAAGGGAGGGGGAAAATATTGATGATCATATAGCCAAATTAAAGTATATAGTGAAATTAAAGTAACATAAGTAAGAGAAAAGAAAGGAATTTGTTCTTACTATTTGCTGGAAGTAGTGGCGAACGTTAGCGGGAGATATCTCAGTTCCTCGATGATGTAGCGTCTCGGTGATGGCTCTTAACTTAGGATGAAAGATCGTCAACGTGGACTGTTGATTTTATTTGGATTGTACTGAACCGAGAACCCACTTGAAATAGTTAAATTTGTCGACTGATTTTGAATGTCACTTATGACTGCTCGAAAGATTTTTTTTAACTGACTGCTCTTTTCCGAAGGGCCACACACACACACACACACACACACACACACACACACACATATCGGAATGTGATGCAATTCGGTACTTGGACTTTGGATGGGTGATTCATCTCTTTTTCCAAAGGTTTTTCTTAATTATTTCGAAAGAATAGAAGTGATTAGAATGTTTTCGTTTTATATGTGAGTCAGAAAAAGGCTTATCCGTGAATCATAGGGCCAATACACATGTTTTCAATCGAATGCTAATAATTATTTTCCTTTAATTGATGTCTAGTCATTTATAATAATCAAAAATCAATATTCGATCCACTATGCTACTGATCCCGTTATTCGCATTTGAGAGAAAAAACAGATTTTCTCCACGAAAGAAAAGAATCGTGAAGTCGTCAAGACGTAACAATCACATAAGATAAATCATTTTCAGTAATTTAATTGCTTATAATCTTATCCGATAATGATGCGTTGATTGTATTCAAACTCGATATTATACAATCTTTTGATTTCATATTTTATAAAAATATAAAATTTAGTTAATGAAATAAAATAATAGATTAATAAATTTTTTATTTGATTATAAAAATGGATTATATTAATTATATCATAAAAACTACTGTTAAACTAAAAGACTATTAATTAACATATAATATTATATATTTTTTATAAATGTTATAAAAAATTATATTTTTATGTTATATTAATTAAAGATTTACAGTTTTGCAATATTTTTAAAATATTGTGGGCATATTTCTGACATCTTGCAGATTTATTGTTAATTTACATTTCTATAATATCTCTGTATATTACATTGCAATCTTTAATATTGCGATCTTCAATATTACATTGCAGCAATATTGCTTCAATCTTCTATGCTGTACGAGTCCTTACGGGGACTGTGGGAGGGGACAGTGCGGGTCCTCTTTCCCCGGCCGGTGGGAGCGAGCCTATTCCTGTCGTCTGGGAGGAAAGCCTGGCGATTTCTGGCGCGGAGGTTCGGAAGGCCTGTGCTGGAATCTCGTCTGAGAGGGTACATGTTCCAGAATCTCGTCTGGGAGGGCATCTGTTCCGAACGAAATAGTGGGACGGATGATTAAAGGGATGGTACATTTACTCGCCGACACTGTAAGCGCGCTTTACTGTTTTTCTCAAGGAGGACCGCTTCTCTTCCGAGTGGAAGTTCGCGAGGCTGGTCTTTCTCAAGAAGCCGAATAAGCCCCATTTTGCTCCCTCCTCATACAGGTCTATTTGACTGCTGAGTAAGGCGAGCAAGCTTTTCGAAAGGATATTGTGCCGACGTCTACATATCCATTTGGATTTTGTGAGCGGTCTCTCTAACAACCAGTTTGATTTTCGGAAGAGCTCAACGAGCAATCCGGCGTCTGAGGGAATGGGTGGATGACGTTCGTGACAGGAGGTGGTATTGGCAGTGTCTCTGGATATTGCCAATGCCTTCAACTCCTCCCCGTGGCCTATGATTCGCTCAGCCCTAGAATTCAAAGAGGTCCCGGGATATCTTGGCGGGTGTTGGGCGACTACCTGTCCAATAAGTCGCTGTTCTATTGGGATTGCTGTGGATTGATGACTCTTTCACGAAATCACAACTTGTGGCGTTCTGCACTTGGGACCATTCCGGTCTTGGGACCGACCCTGTGGAACATAGGATATGACTCTGTGTTGCGTTTGGGGTAGCCGATGGACTGCTCTACCATATGCTACGCCGATGGCTCTTATTGTAGCAATCTCCCCCTCGTTTGAGGAGACTCTGATTCGTGAGGAACTGTGGTTGTGACTGTTCGGATCATTGAAAACCTGGGCCTTATGCTGTCATTCGGTAAAATAAAAATAGTGGCTTTTATGACCGACGAAGTTCCTGAGGCATCTTTTCGGGTGGGAGGGAGCCCCCCTCGCGGGCTGCCTCCCCCTCGCGGGCTGCCACCTTGTCGTGGTGAGGGGGCTCACCCACGGGTCGCTTGCGGCACGTGGGGGTCTAAGAGCAGCCTGTACGGACTCCTTCCCGACGGGAGGAGTCTGTACACCGGGTCCGGCACCCCAAGGGGGTCTCTCTCTGCTCGAGGGAGGGACTCCTGGGGTTCTCGTCCTTTTTAGGACGGTCCCCAATGTGTCGGTAAGGGTTGGCGGCCCTGACTACAATCGCCCGGTGGCACGGCACCGTTAGGGGGAGTTTCTACTCCCTGCCCGTGCGGGTGTGGGCTTCGACCCCCACCGCACTCGGGATCCCGTGGTGCCCTCCCCACCCATCGTTACTGGGGGTTGGGGTGGTCCCCTCGGGCCCCGGGTGCGGAACGTGTCGAGCGGGTGCTCCCGCAAGGCGGGTCGGCCCGTATGCCGGGTGCTCCTGGCTGCGGGCTG
>JAANIB010003070.1:283832-300405 GCA_017607565.1 Acromyrmex heyeri | reverse complement strand
GACTTGAATACATTTTTTATATCTGTTCTGAAGCTTTGACAAACCTAGTTTATAAAAATCCGTGCCCTGTTTTTTAAAGAATAATTTAACAAAGTCTTTCACTTCATCATTCTTCATCATTCTCCAGATCTCGCACCAAGTGACTTTTATCTTTTTCCTAAGTTAAAGGAAAGTTTGGGTGGCCATCACTTCAATTCAAATGATGAAGTGAAAGACTTTGTTAAATTATTCTTTAAAAAACAGGGCACGGATTTTTATAAACTAGGTTTGTCAAAGCTTCAGAACAGATATAAAAAATGTATTCAAGTCCAAGGGGACTATGTAGAAAAATAGTTTATAAGTCAAACAATAAATACATATGTTACTTTAACCTAAAAATTGTGTTTTGCTTTTTTCCCGGAGCAGGGAAACTTACTTTTTGAACACCCCTCGTAAAATCGTAAAATGGTAGAGGACTTTTCTTCTCAGTTTAGTTCATTCTACTCTTATACGAGAGATTTATTATTATTTTCCAAACACCATTTATATACAAAATGTCCCATGTAACTGTGATCATGATTTTTCCGGCACTTCCGATGATCTGACAAAAATTATTTTGAGTAAAAGTTAGTCAGTTTTCAATCGGCTACAAATTGCAACCGGCTTACAAATTTGCAAAATATTCTTTTTTAGGAAAGTCAAGGTAACCCTAATTTTTTAAATGCCACTATGTATTTTTTTACTTCTACTATACTATAAATATTTTCTACTATAAATATTGTAATTGATATCAAAATTTTGTATTAAACTTTACATAATTTTTATTATATTGTTCAGTAGAAAAAATGTACTTGTAGACAAATTGAGAAATGTAACCATTTCTAAATTCGTAGTACTCCCGAATGTAGTTCACAATTTATTACACACGTGTATATAGAAAAAAATGTCAAAATAAACTTATAGTACTTGTAGCTAGAATGATGTTACCTTATTTATACTTGTGCTTTTTGGTAATTTGACATTAGAGCAAGTCGTAGTTCAGTCTCAGTTTGTCAAAAATTCCATTAATGAGAAAGTTGATACGCTAATACAAAAATCTTTTTCTACTGTAAAATATATCCATATAAAATTTAACACAAATAAAATAATTTTTTACGAAAATATTACCGTTCATTGATCCGGCTGACTTTCAGATTTCAAGGTCATAGTATAGCAGGTCATTGAACTCATCTTAACATCAGTATACAATATCATAAGGTGCGCCCTTAGGGCGGCCATCAGGAGGGCGAAGGCCGACGCCTGGAGGGAACTCGTCTCCTCCTTGGACAGAGATCCGTGGGGGCGGCCCTATAAGATTGTGACGAAGCAGCTTCGTCCGTGGGCCCCCCCTATAACGGAAACCTTGGGCGCTCAGTTCCTGGACGACGTGGTGACCGCCCTCTTTCCCACCAGGGAAAAGGATATTCCCGAGAGGGTCGGTCGCCCGTCCGGATGGACGGAGGAGCTGAGCGTCACCGGGGAGGAGATGGTGAAGGCCTTCGCCCACCTTAAGGGGAGGCCGCGGGCACCCGGACCCTCCGGTATACACGGCAGGGTCTGGCTCGTCGCGGCCCCCATAGTGGGCGGCCGTCTGAGGCGGCTCTTCACGAGCTGCCTCAGAGACGGCATATTCCCCAGGTCGTGGAAAACGGCCAGGCTTGTCCTCCTCCGCAAGGAGGGCAAGCCAGCGGAGAGTCCCTCCGCTTATAGGCCGATATGCCTGCTGGACGATGCGGGAAAACTGCTGGAGCGAGTGATCGCTGCCCGCATCGTCCAGCACCTGTCCCGGGTTGGTCCCAACCTATCCCGCGGCCAGTACGGCTTCCGGGAGGGCTTGTCGACGATCGACGCCGTCAGGCAAGTTCGAGCCCTCTCGGAGCAGTTGACCGCGGGAGGGGAGGTGGCGTTGGCGGTGTCCCTGGACATCGCCAACGCCTTTAACAGCGTCCCGTGGGGCCGGGTTGTGGGTGCGTTAAGAGGACATCACCTCTTGCCCCCCTACCTGGTCGCCATCATAGAGGACTATTTCCGGGACAGGCAGCTGGAGTTCCACGACAAAATGGGACTCCAGCAGCGGAGGGACGTGTCGTGCGGCGTTCCACAGGGGTCCGTGTTGGGCCCCCTACTCTGGAACGTCGCATACGACTACGTTCTCCGCGCGGCCCTACCGCCCGGCTGCCACGTCGTCTGCTACGCGGACGACACGTTGGTGGTGGCCGGGGGCACGACCTGGGAGAGAGCCGTCGGTATGGCAAACGTCGCAGTGGCGTGTGTGGTCAGCTCCATAAAGGAGTTGGGCCTGAGGGTGGCCCCCGCTAAAACGGAAGCCCTATTCTTCCACAATGGGAAGAGCGGGGTGCCCCCTCAGGCAAATATAGAGGTGGACGACGTCCGCGTCCCGGTGGGGCCCACCATCAAATATCTGGGCCTCACAGTGGATGGTCGCTGGGGCTTCGTCGAACACTTCGACGAGATAGCCCCACGATTGGGCCGCCGAGCGGACGCTCTGCTCGGCCTAATGCCCAACCTTCGCGGTCCGAACGAGTCGGTCAGGCGGGCGTATATGCACGCCGTCCTGTCCGGGGCCCTTTACGGAGCCCCGGTATGGAGTGGGAAGGCTCTGGCCAGCCGCCGCATCAAACAAAGATTGCACAGCGTGCAACGGCGGCTGGCCCTTCGTATATGCAGAGCCTACAGGACGGTGTCATATACGGCTGCCATGGTCCTAGCGGGGATCCCCCCTGCCGAGTATGTGGCTGACGCCCTGGCGGAGACCTTCGCCAGGATGAAGGCTATTCGGCTTCGGGGGGGGGTCGTAACCCCGATGACCGTAGACCGACTAAGGGGGAACGCCCGTCGGCGGGTCTTCGAAGAGTGGCGCGCCACTCTCGAAAACGACCCGCCGACAACGGGCGCACGGACCGTGGAGGCCATCCTCCCCTGCCTCGAACAATGGATAGGCAGGGGATGGGGCGGACTGTCGTTCCACGCGACGCAGGTGCTCACCGGACACGGATGTTTCGGGGAGTACCTGTGTCGCATAGGTAAGGAGCCGACTGCGAGTTGTCACCACTGCGACGGGGACCGGGACACCGCGCAGCATACGCTGGAGGCCTGCCCGGCTTGGGCGGGCGAGCGCGGTGTTCTGGTCCAGGAGATTGGGGAGGATCTCTCCCTGCCGGCTGTCGTCAAGGAGATGGTCGGCAGGGAGAGCGCTTGGAGGGCCTTCTCCTCTTTCTGCGATCGGGTGATGTCGCAGAAGGAGGAGGCTGAGAGGCAAAGGGAGAGGGCACCGGGAGGCCGTGGCCCTCTCCCGCCGCCGCCGCCGGGCGGCGGTGGTGGCGAGGGGGGAGGGGATGCGGGGGGTGGTGGCGTTGGGGGACGACGTGGGCGCCGGCTCCAGCCGGGCCGCTCACGCCCCGGGTCACCGCTCGCACGTACCCGCCGCCGAGACCGCCCCACGGGGCGAGAACGGCGGCGACCTCCTTCCCCCATTGCGGAGAGGACGGAGGAGGAGGAAGTTGGAGTGGTGCGCGGTGGTGGTGGGGTCAGTGTACCCTCCACCTCCGCCGCCATCACCATCAGTGAAGGCCCCGCGTCTCGGACGCGGGGCGCTGTGAAGCGGCGGCGGTTAGCTGACCCTAGGGTCGAACCGCCGCCGGAAACAGGCTGACCCTCCGCGCGCGCGGGGTGCAGCGGCTCATCATCCCCCGGCCGCGACGTATTCGCGCCCGGGCCGGTAGCCCTGCATCACCGCGCGCGTGGGGTGCGCCGCGAGGACCTCTTGCGGCGCCAAGGCACGAGGGGCGCCAAACTCTAGAGATTGGAGCCCCTTGGGGGGCTGGGGATCCCGGCGGGGGCCGGGGTCTCCAACTCCCGCCCCCCAACAACAACTGGCGGGGCGGGCGCAGGGGGTGGTGTCCCCCCTGCGCCCGAACATGGGCAGTCAGTGCCCTTGCACTGCCCGGGGTCGTCGTCTTTCGACGTTCTAAAAATCCCCGGGCGGGAATATGATATCGGCACCAAAAGCCGATTGGCCAGAGGGGCTCCCAGAAGTATGCTGCACGAGTTCCTGGGAGGCCCTCAACTATGGCATGGTAAGGACACCCGGAGGGGTTTTAGTGGGTGCAAGCCCCACATAACCCTGGGCTCTCCCCCGAGACCCGGGGTATGCGTCAGGCATTTCCCCTCCGAAATAAAAAAAAAAAAANAAAAAGGGTGGGAGGGAGCGAAAGTTCCTGTCGAGTCCGCTTTGAAATATCTAAGATTAATCCTGGATTCGAGGTGGACTTCTCGGAATCATGGAGGACTTTCGCCTCCTCCTCTCCAGGACCTGGAGATTGGCGGCCGCTATTAGCAGACTCACTGTCAATATTGGTGGACCGGGAGGGGGCAGGAGTCGTTTCTACGCCTCAGTGGTCCTATATGGAGCCGATTTGGGCACAAACCATTGCGAGAGACCGGCGCCTGTGTCATCTGGTGGAGCAGCTCCAGCGGCGGCTGTCCCTCGGAGTGATAAAAGCTTATCGCACCGTCTCTTACGTGGCTGCGACCATTCTGGCGAGATCGGTACCTTTTAGATGGTGGATCACCTAGGCGCAAGAGGGAAATCATCTGGAGGGATGGATTTATTTTGCGTAGGGCCTTATTCGGGAGAAGTTCCGACGCTCCATGAAAAGATGGAGGAACTACCTGCTTGTTCTCCCTTCGGAGGCTCCTGGTACAGCGGTCAGGGAAGCCCTGGCCGATCGCATTGGCGATTGGGTACCTGATACACATAAGGGCCTCACTTACCGTATGATCCAGGTTATCACGGGTATTTTGAGGCCTTCCTATACGAGATAAGACACTCCGGTTCATCAGTGCGCCCATTGTGGGAGGATAATCGATACAGTTGTCTACATGCTGTTGTTCTGTCCCTCTTAGGTGGACCAGCGTGTGGCGCTCTTTAACGTTCTAAGACTGGATGCGCCTGACAGAACGTATGGCGCCGTTGTTAAAGCTGCTCTGGATTCCTCGCGATCCTAGACGGCCTTTGCGAACTTCTGTGAGGCCGTAATGAGAAGGAAGGAACAGGCGGAGTGTGAGCGACGGGCTCTGGAGGCAATTTTCGCCTCCTCAGGATCCGATGGCTGAACCGTGGAAGCATTTTTTGCGATATATTATATGTGTAAATAATTAAAATGTAATCAATTTTGATTTACTTAGAATATATATTAATATTATTCAAATAAAGCGTTTTTGACTGCTTATACCGTTATCGACCGAAAATATTTTCCCGGGAAATTAATTTTTTTTTAAAGATTACTATAAAATTAATCAAAGAAGCGACTTTATATAATAAACAAATCAAATTTGTTTTAATTTAATAATCTTGATTGAAATATTAAACTTCGGTTCCTAGAGCCGACAAGGGGAACATGACAGTAATTTTAAATTTAAATGACTATAATAATGAAGTGCTTGATATCTCATCTGATTGTGGTATACTATATACCCAGATAGCCAAATCTCAAAGAAATATATTTTGAGCAGAGTTTGCTACCAATTTCTAATTGCAAAAAGGCAACAAATTGTACACAAATACTATTAGACAATCTGCTGTCAAAAATATAAATACAAAGCCTGATGACATGCTATGCCAGCAAATTGATGACAGAAACCGAACAGAGCCTGCTGATATAATCTGACGTAGATTGGCAACAGAAACCGAGCAAGATCTGCTATTTTTACGGCTTTGCCACGAGATGAAATTGCTTTTCGTAAGAAGAAAACGTCCAGAAATTCTATAAAAATTGACATATGTAAATCGAATAGACAAATCTTTTAGAGATTCTCAAACTTTTTTGGAATGTGTGTTTTCTAAATCTTCAAATATTTGTTTGACTATTTTATAATTTTCTCATGTGTGAAATACGAAGCTAATTAATAATATTTTAGCAACAAAATTATATTGTTTTCAGTTTTTCATCAGTATATATAAATATGAAATAATGTGTAATTATATATGTTTTTATATATATGTACATAAAATTTCGTACAAGAAACTAAGTCGATTTAAATGAAAATGACAGATCTTGCTCGGTTTCTGCTACCAATCTACTGTCAAGCTATGTCAGCAGACTTTGCTCGGTTTCTACTCGCAATCTGCTATCAGATTCTGTCAGCAGGTTCTGTTTGATTTCTGCTGCCAGTATATTTGCCATAAAATGTTAAGAAATTCTGTCGACAGAATAGAAGCAAAATGCAACATCAATTGTGATCAGTCTGTTAACATCTTCTGATCAAACCTACTATCAGTCTGTCGACATTCTGCTATCTGGGTATACAGCTATTTAAAAAAATCCTATTAATAAAATGACAACGGAAAATAGCACATTCTTGACAAGATAGAAAGACAAGAATTTTATTAATCGGGACATATATGAAAAATTGTATATTTCGGATGAAGATTTGTCGAAATGTTATGGGTTGGCTAAAGTACATAAAAGTGACTACCCTATGAGAATAATTGAGGAGATGGGCGGAATAAAGATACAATTTTACTTAGGCTCCTTTTTCGGCATTAGTTTTTTCATGTAATATTTATCATAATAGAGAAGTATTATATCATGTAATTTCTTAAAAACATTATATAAATTCATTTGATATTGTACTCATTTGTGTAATAAAAAAGTAGCAAGTTGTTTTAATTTTTATTGATATCAAGATTTTGTAATTAGACTTTTATTCCATTCATTCCCTCAATTGTAAGTTATATAAGTAGTCCCTTTTCCCCACAGGGGATGAGATCATCTCGGATGCGATCCGGCACTCCTGGACGCATCTTGATATGATTCCACTACGGGTTTAGCGAACCCGCGGTGCCTGAGCTCTCGTAATCTCTTCCCTTGCACAACTGGAAGAGACCGAACGTCCGAGATTGCACCTGACCTCTCGGACGACGAGTTGGGTCCTCTATAAAAGGTCCCCCTGTCCCGTGGTAGTGGTGCGCAGTCATGGGATGAACGGGTGAACCACCCAACAGCGGCCAAGTGAGGGGGAACTGGACTCTATCCCAGTTAAGTGTGGTCCAGGGCGAGTGAGATATTGTTGAATGGTGTTCCTGCACTGACTCTATCCCACCCTGCTGGGTTTCATAGTGCAATTTCAACTTTGCGTTTTTTGTATTTGGAGTGTCGTTAGCCTGCGGCCCTTTTCGCGCGCGGTGCCGGGAGTTGTGCGTGGACAGAGGCGGTAGTTATTGACACTCTTCTGTCGGTGTGTGGGTAAGCTTCCCTATAGTGGAAGTTTTGCTTAGTTTTTCCCTACATCGACGGGGCGGATCACCAACTTGACGCCGGAAAGACTGAAAGACGAACCGGGGAGTTGGTCGGCGTGCACCTCGGCCATATCATTACGCCGGCAAACAGACAAACACGAAATGGATACCGAAAAAGAAAACAACCACCTGAGAATCGGAACTCAGGACCGGCTAGCTGGGAGTCCCTGCCTCCGGCATGTTGTCATCGAGCGATGGGCTGACTACAGGGTTGCCGACGGACCCTGCAGTGGGATCTGCTACCATCCGGATGGAAGCTATGGAAGGAGTATCGGGTAGGAACTCGCACCCCCTGGATCTGTTGAACGGGTGGAACCTGTTGCTGCTTCGCCATTTCCGTTACCGCAGAGGAAGAGGAAGCTGCGGTTATGCCTAGATCGCAAGGAGGTTGACGCGGTTGTGAGCGCTACGAATGAGGACTCGATGGCTTCCGAGTCTGCCTCTTCGGGAAGGGTGCTGCGATCTAAGAGGGGACCGAGAATTGTGGAAATGAAGAAGTACCCCAAGGAGATGAGGATAAGAGTGATGGCGAGTGAGATCGGGAACTCCCCTATCGCTGATAGTTGGTCGGCTGGCACAAGGCTCCTGGCGGCTTTGGCCCGATTGGGAACATGGGAGTGGTGGACCTCACCTTGCATCCAGTGATGAGGGGATGGAGGTGGATCGCGTGGGTTCGCGGAGTGGTAGTGTCTCCCCTCTCGCGAGCTGCCACCTTGTCGTGGTGAGGGGGCTCCCCCACGGGTCGCTTGCGGCACGTGGGGGTCTAAGAGCAGCCTGTACGGACTCCTTCCCGACGGGAGGAGTCTGTACACCGGGTCCGGCACCCTCTCTCCTCGAGGGAGGGACCCCTGGGGGTCTCGTCCTTTTTAGGACGGTCCCCAATGTGCCGGTAGGGGTTGGCGGCCCTGACTTCAATCGCCCGGTGGCACGGCACCGTCAGGGGGAGGATTGCTCCCTTTCCGTGCGTGATGTGGGGTTTCGACCCCCACTGCGCGTAGAGCCCTCCTCTCCCCCTCGGGAGTGGGGTGGTACCCTCGGGGTTTCGCGTGCGAAAGGGTCGACGCGGGTGCTCCCGCAGGCGAGCCGGCCCGTACGCTAGGTGCTCCTGGCTGCGGGCTGGCTCACGCCATGGGTGGGGAAGCTTCCAAGAGCCTCGGCTCATTGCACTGGAAGCTCTCTTGTGAGATGCGGACTTTGTCCGTAGAGGAGTGGCGAGGAGCCGCACGGACGTATTCCGTGGCGGGGTACGCGGCCTTTGCCCTCGGGCCGCTCGGACATATTCCGAGGTCGGGGCCGGGGGCGATTCGTCGAAGCTCGGCGCGCCCGCGACGGCGTCCCTTCCGAAGCGGATGCGCCGAGTGGGTGGTTGTTCGCCGTGGGACATATAGCCCCATGGTGGACGTGCTGGTCGCCGCGGCGGTTAGGGTCCGGAAGGGGCGCCGCTTCCGTGACCCGACCCGTCCGTGGGGCCCCCCGTTGGGTGGCGCCACCCGCATCGGTGCCCTTGAGGTCGGAGGCGAGGGACCCCCGAAAGCCGTGGGCAGCGGGCTGTGCCCGTCCGCGGTAAGTAAGGGGCTGGAGGTCAGTGTCCTCGATGATTGATTCCGGGGACCAGAACCATATGCCAACTCCCCGGGGGAACTTGGGGCCCCTTCTCCTGAACTTATATGGGAGTGGGGTGAGGGTACACCCTGGCTGGTGGAGCCGATGCGGGGATGGGGTTTTTCTACGATGTATTCACAACAATTAAAATCGATGCAAAACGAGGAACAGTATTGCTCGATGGGAGAATCGAGCAGTGAAACAGAGGACGATCGCAGCGTGGTGGGATCTGACACCGAGTCAGGCTCCATTCAGCTGGAGTGGGACAGCGAGGGGAAAGAACTCCTAGAGGGTCCCGATAGGGCTAGCTACGACTCAAATTCGGAAGAGGATGAAGAACTCTTCATCCACGAGGAGGATTCTGCGCACGGCGTGGATAGTTTGCGACTGAAAGGCGGTATCGGCTCTCCACCGTCAGAGGACCGACCGGAGAGCTCGCCAGTGCCGGGTCCGTCGGGAGAGAGAGGACCTTCCATTCCGAGGATACGACCAACAACAGTGCGCCCGGGCCCTCGGTTCACCAAGGGATTCCGTGTTACTAGGGCCCGTAGCAGAAACCAACCCAGACCGAGGAAGGACACCTCGGTTTCGGAAGAGGTAAGAAGTAGTGGGAAAAAGCCATCGGACTCCTTTTTCCAAAAGGCCGATGACAACGAGGACGCACTGGATTCCGGGGAACCTCCCGACAAAATCCCAATGATTGATAGTGACTGTGACACACAGGACAGTCAGGCTCTTACAGAAGCCAGTAGGAAGAGGAAAGCGGAAAGATCACCTAGCCAAGCTACACCGAAACCCTGGAACACAACAGAGTTTTACATAAGCAGGAGGGAGGCAATGAGAATGGCCAACGAAGAAAAGGAGAAGAGCCTCCAACTGGCCAGAGAGGAGATAATTCGAGGCATATCGGGCAGTGAGCTCCTCAGAAAATCGAAGCTAGATCTTGATAAACTGAGGGAAGAGGTGGAGGACAAGCCAAACGAGGACTTGGCAAAAAAGGTACAGGAATACCAGACGGAAATAATGCGAATTGCCAAGACATCCTCCAATTTGAAGGGGACGTATCAAAAGTCCCTTAAAATGGCTGCAGCCGCTACACTCGGATGCATGGAAGTGCTCCGTGCTCGGGCCGAGAAGTCACTGAGGGAGGCCAGGGATGAGTATATACAAATCCTCAGCAGAGAGCTGGAGGATTTGAAAGAGAAGACAAGGCTGGAAAGGGAGGAAGACCGCAAGAAGCTAAAGGAGGCAATAGACAAAGCGGACAGATACCTAGCTGAGTTGGATGCCCTAAAAGGAAGAGACAAAGAAAGAGATAGAGGCGAAGATCCGGGAAGGACGGGACTAAGACCCAGCAAGGAGAACAAGAACAGGAGACTCCAGGCAACCCCGATGGAGATCGAAGAGGAGATGGACAAGGTACAAAACATAGCCTTGCCTCCGAGGGAGGAGTGGTCCTCGCTATACGACCGGCCATACAGGGTAAGGTCCGGATTCTGGAAGACAGAATGCTCACTGATCAGGAGATCAGGGAACTGCGCTCCAGGATCGGTAAGGATGAGGGTCCTAAGGAAAAGAAGAAGGCACCTAAAGTCCCAGATCGGAAGAATGATACCGAAAGTACCACCAAGGGGTCTCTTTCGGACATCATTAGGGACACAGTAATCGGTGTCCTGAAGGAATTGGGGGTGGGAAGTGGGAAAAATACAATCAATATCCCCCCACCTACAACATCCATCAAAACTAAAGGGACGAATGGTAGGACCAAAATCCGGGATGTACCTCCTAGGCCAGTAGGAGCGAAAGCTAAGGAGAAGGAGGTCTCAGTCCTCCCACTGGAGAATAAGGAAGAAAAGATCTCTTCCCGAGAGAAAGAGGACGAGAGAACCCCAGCACAGGTACCCTGGACGCAGGTACTGGGAAGGAAAGAGAAGAAGAAGGCCTCGAAAAACACCCCTGCACCAAAGGGAAAGGAGGAGAAAGCACCAGTTAAACCGCAGAGCAGAACGGTAACGAAAAGGCCGCCACGCACCGCCGCTGTACAAATATCCAACAACGGTGACATGAGTTACGCGGAGATACTCCGCACGGCTCGAGAGAGGATCGATGTCGAGAAAATCGGAATTAAAGAGATCCGCCCAAGGAAAGCCCGTACGGGAGCATTCCTATTGGAAATACCGGGCCCCGCCGGGGCGGCTCAGGCGGACTCGTTAGCCACCAAGCTACGGGAGGTACAAGGAGGGAGTCCGCATTTCCCGATCTGTAAAAACGGCGGAAATAAGAATAAGGGACATTGAAGACTCGGTGTCCCAACAGGAGGTAGCCAGCGTAGTAGCCCGGGAAGGTGGTTGCAACGCCGATGACATAAAGGTGGGTCCCATCAAGAGAGCCTCGAACGGACTGGGTACGGTATGGGCTAAGTGCCCCTTGGTGGCAGCCATCAAGGTTGCACGGCTGAGGAAAATCAGAATGGGATGGACGTCCACGAGGGTCGACCTTCTGCCGGATCGGCCCCTACAATGCTACAGGTGCTTAGAAAAAGGGCACGTGAGGGCGGAATGTCGAAGCGAGGTAGACAGGACTCTCAGCTGCTACCGATGTGGATCGAATGGACACAGAGCCATCGAGTGTGATGGATCTGTCAACTGCCCACTATGCGCAGACGCTGGCCTACCGTCGAGTCACAGGATCGGGGGGAAGTCATGTAATCCTCCAAAAAGGAGAGGCAAAATCCCTCCCAGCACTACGGTCCCGAGGCTAAGTAGGAACGAGGAAAGAATGGAGGTGGAAATAGAGGCGCCGCTCCCACAAAGGGAGAATAGAAGGGACAGTGCCCTTACGGAAAAGCTGAGGGAGAGCGCAAGGGTCACACCACCAAAGGTGCCTGCGCAGGAGGATCCCCTCGGCAATATCGAGCCCGTGGAAGGGAATAAATCTCAAACCGGACAATCCTGCAGCCCGCAGACAGAAGATGGACGGGAAGAACCTGTAAATTGGGAATGTTCCATGTGTATAAGTGTCTCGGGAGGAGAGACCTGGAAGAATGACAATGCCTAATAGGCTGCTCCAGGCGAACCTCAACCATGCCCGTGTCGCGCAGGACTTAATCCTGCAAACGATGGCGGAACGTGACTGTGGATTGGCCGTTATTTCGGAACCATATAGAGTTCCAGTGAATCACCCGCACTGGATGGGAGACAAATTGGGATCAGTGGCCATAACCTGGAGGCAGACGAGGGAGTCCCTACCATGTACCCCAATAGAAGCTGGTGAGGGGTACGTGGCTGTGAAATGGGGAGATATGCGTATAATCGGCACCTACATATCTCCGAGTTTCGATGTCTCTCGATTCGAGGAGAGACTCGAGCTGTTGGAGGCATGCCTGGGCAGACTATCCGGCGGACCAATTATCCTCGCTGGAGACTTCAATGCAAAGTCCCCGCTCTGGGGCCCCGCCCGTATCGATGTGAAAGGGAGACTCCTCGAAGAATGGGCGACGGCTGTAGGGCTCTGCTGCCTGAATCAGGGAGGAGCGAACACACTCGTGAGAACGACAGGGGAATCCGCTGTAGATATCACGTGGGCTTCACCGTCGGCGGTCCAAAGATCACGAGCTGGAAGATACTCGAAGAGGAGACGCACTCGGATCACCTCTACATAGAAGTAGGCCTGCGGGAAACCCCAGTGCAGATCGCAAAGCGCGCTCAAACTAGACCGCACAGATGGAGCCTCAAACAACTAGACGAGGACATACTGGAAGCGGCGGTCCTCGCTGGACTCTGGACCACAACCGGCGCGGAGAAAGACCTGGACGGCCGAGCTGCGGAAACACAGAGCATGCTAGTTCGAGCGTGTGACATGGCAATGCCCAGGGCCACCCAGCGACCCAAAAAGGCAATGTATTGGTGGAGCGACTCTATCGCGACTCTGAGACACGCTGCCATGCGGGCCAGGAGAAGAATGAAGAGGGCGCGTAGAGGTCGAAGCGATCCCGAAAAGATAGAGGCCAGAGTGGAACACTACAGGCAAGCCAAGAAAGAGCTCAGAGTGGCCATTAATAAGGCCAAGGACGAATCGTGGAAAGAACTGGTCCTATCTCTGGATGAGAACCCATGGGGCTTACCTTATCTATTGCGGAACAAGCTGAAGAGATGGGCACCACCACGGACAGAGGCCCTGGAGCCGTCTCTCTTGGAGGAGGTACTGACGACCCTCTTTCCACCGCCCGGTGACGAGATTCACAATTGGCTCGAGGCACCACTTCCGGATAACGGATACGGATCCTGGAAAGAAAACCTTGAGGTCACCGAAGAAGAGTTAAAAGGGGCCATCAAAAAGATGATGTCTCGGAACGCAGCTCCCGGACCGAGCGGAGTCCACAGCAGAATCTGGGCAATAGCGGCCTGCAGAGCTGGCCTTGGAGAGAGTCTGAGAGGGACATTCACAGAATGCCTAAAACAAGGTATCTTCCCGAAAACATGGAAAAGGGCAAAACTGGTTCTACTAAGAAAGGAGGGCAAACCGGAGGATAGCCCCTCTGGGTATCGCCCAATCTGCCTGCTCGACGACGAGGCTAAGCTCCTTGAAAGAATCGTGGCCGGGAGAATCGTGCAGCATCTTGGTAGAAGGGGCCCGAACCTGCATGTCGAGCAATTCGGATTTCGCCCGGGGCGCAGCACTGTCGATGCTATCCTCCGAGTACGATTCATAGTGGAGGAGACGGTCTCCGAGGGTGGGGTGGTATTGGGTGTTGCGCTGGATATCTCCAACGCATTCAACTCCCTCCCTTGGGACCGCATTGGTGGAGCGCTCGAAACCCACCGAGTACCTCGATATCTACGCAGAATTCTCCGGAATTATCTGAAAGACAGAGAGCTGGAGTTCACGGATGCCAATGGAAATCTCATCCGAAGAGTGGTAAACAGGGGAGTGCCACAGGGGTCGGTCTTGGGTCCACTTTTGTGGAACCTAGGATACGACCAAGTACTGAGGCAGGCTGAGCTCCCTCAGGACTGTCGCATAATCTGCTACGCCGATGACACCATGGTGCTTGCACCAGGAAGCGACTGGGAGGAGGCCCGTATCAACGCAAACGAGGCAGTGAACAGCGTGGTGCAAGAGATACAAGCACTGGATCTCCGGGTTGCTCCTCAAAAATCCGAGGCCATCTTTTTCCACGGAGGGAAACGTGGAAGATTGCCGAAAATCGAGCTAGCGGTGGCTGGAGTGTCGATACCGGTAAAGACCAGCATCAAATATCTTGGACTGGTAATCGACTCGAGATGGAACTTCCAGGAACACTTTCGTCAGCTGACACCGAGACTCGAACGCATGGCAATGAGCCTGAGTGGACTTCTGCCCAATGTTGGCGGTCCGGGAGGGAAGGTCCGTGGGCTCTTCAATAACGTAGTCCAATCAGTGGCCCTCTACGCGGCGCCTGTGTGGGCGGAAGAGGCAAGAAAAGGGAAGGTCATCCAGAGGATATTACATGCCTCACAGAGAAGACTGGCCACAAGAATGATACGGGCCTATAGAACCATCTCCTTTGTGGCCGCGACTACACTGGCCGGAGTTCCTCCCCTAGAACTAGTCGCTGACATGCACGCGGAGGTGTTTGACAGCGTCAGGGAGGTACGGAGTCGAGAGGCAATTACACAGGTTCCAGCGAAAGTAACCAACCTGATCAAACATCGGGCACGCCTGAAGTTGATCAACTCATGGAGGGAATGGCTCACAAAATCGGGCCACACGGGCGACGACATCGTAAATGCGATACGTTCCCGCCTGCAGGATTGGGTGGACGCCAGAGGCGGAATTTCCTTCCATGTGGCGCAGATACTATCCGGCCATGGATGCTTTGGTCGATATCTGTGCCGTATTGGAAGAGAAAACACGAGTAGATGCTGGCACTGCGACGCGCACACGGATACGTCGAGACACACGCTGGAGGAGTGCCCGGCGTGGGACCAACAGAGAAGGCAGCTGGTCGAGGTAGTTGGAAGCGATCTGACTCTTCGAGCAATAGTCGAGGCCATGCTGAGTTCCGAAGAAAAGAGGCGGGCCATCTTCACATTTTGTGGAGAGGTTATGGCCCGGAAGGAGGATAATGAGAGAGCGCGTCGAGGAGAAGGTCGACATATGCTAGGCAGCGGGACGTAGGAGAGACGAACGATGGACATCCTTGCTGGAGGGAGTTCAAGCTGTGGCTAGAACTGGGAAAAAAGGGGGGCGCGAGAGCGTTGGGGGTTACTCTATCGCTCTCCCACCCCCTCGCGTGATCGCGCATCTGCCCGCTTCACGGGCATATGTGCGGGACACCTTCGTGTCCATTTGAAGTAGAGCGGTCCCCGATGGGGCCGGGCGTGGCGCTTGCGCCGCGTGCGGCTTCCTCGGGGACCCCCGAAGGGCCATGGGGCGTCGAGCGGGCGACTCGATGCCCCCCTGTAACGGTCCGACGGGAAGACGGCGGGGGGCGGTAGCGTCCCCTCCCGCTGACAACGGGAACGAACAGCGCAGCATGGCGCACAGCGCGGCATGGCGCTGACGGGCGATTTGTGCCAGGCCGGTTGTACTGCAGATGCGAAGAGCCCGGCCTGGCACAAAATCATTGCCCCGAGTTCGGACGCTCGCAGTGGTTTAGTGGGTAGGTCCTCGATGATGGCATGTACCGGTAGTACTGGTGCGCGCTGGCGAGGAAGTCCCACATAACCCCGTCCTTTCCCCGGAGGACGAGGTATGCATGAGCATTCCACTGCGTTAACAAAAAAAAAAAAAGTGGTAGTGTCTCGCTCGGATCTACTCCGGTGGAGGATTATGGGGAGCTTTCGTCCTCATTCGAACAGGTCCCGTATAAAGAGAAAAAGAGGGGACGTAAATCGAAGGGCAGTAATGCCCCTGGCTCTCGCGCCATGGCGAAGATATCGTTGAGGCGGTTAGAGCTTGAGGACGACGAGTGGGACAGGGAGGACTTTTTTAAGATCTCGAAAAAGAGGGCACAAGGTCTGAAGAAGTGAAGATGTTGGGTCGAGTACAACCTATACGATAGACTCTCCTCTAGTCAGAAGACTGCTGTCGAGGAGGTCACGCCTTTTTCCCCAGATGTCTCCGAAGTCGGTTGTAACCGAGACGCTGCGTGTCCTGGACATTACCGGTGAGGCCGAGAGGAGGACTCATACAATGAACGGTGCTCTCCATCGACAGATAGGTGTAAATGTTGCGAAAATTGCGGTGCAGCGTCTTATGTCTGACATCGTTAAGAGCATGGGGCCATCGGATGAGATAAAGGCCAATAACCTTGCTCTGGAGAGAGAGGTTGTGAGACTACGTCGTGAGATGGATATATTGCATCGCGAGAGAATCTCCTTGAGTGATCAAGTCGAGTCTCTCAGGCGTACGGTGCAGACATTGAGGGGTGGAAATCGCGGTAGGGATCGTACTCCTTCTTCGGACGGGGCTGTCCCTGTGTGTGATTCTCCTATTTCGCACCGCTCTCGGAGGCGCTCTTCGCGGCATCGGCATCTTACTGTGGTCGAGGCGATGTGTGAGGCTGGATTTTCAAACATGCCTCCGGTATATAGGCCGTCTCTTGATGGGACTCATAAAAAGCTGGAGGATGTGCCTCCTCGGCCCACC
>JAANIB010003070.1:266332-283625 GCA_017607565.1 Acromyrmex heyeri | reverse complement strand
AGGGGACTGAGGATGGGATAATGGCGCGGGGAGGATGAGGCTGTGTCAGCGGGCGCTCAGCGAGTGGAGCTTCCGTCGCCTCTGCCGACGTATCCCGTAGATGGTGAGACTTGGACGGCTCCAAGCGTGTGCGTAAAAAAGCCAGGAAGAAGAAGGGGAAGAAAGTTGAGGTTCCCAGTGCCAAAGCCGGAAATACGACTGACTTGGGTGCTGTGCCTCCCCCCTTGAGTGGGGTTGGTAGTGCGCGTCGTGATATTACCAGTAGCGGGGTATCTAAGACTGCCCGTTTTATATGCCGCTGCTGTGGGTGGCGTATCCGGGACCCGAAAGGATGCGGATGTATCCCGCCCCACGGTACGGGGTCCGAGGGTAGTGCCGACCCATCCTGTCGTGAGGGAGTCTCGATTTCAGTCTCCAAAGACCGCGGCTGTTTTTGAGATGCGCGGAGACGGAGGACAATTCCATGCCATCATACGCGGATTGTAAGGTTGGCAAGAGGGAAGATTTTCCTGGAAGAATTTAATATCGCCAACACACGGATCCGAAAAGCGCAAGCGAGGGGGGTCTTCTCATCGAGATCACCGGAGGCGAGGAGGCGGGTGCTAAGGCGGAGGCGCTCGTGGATCGTCTCAAAGCTGTGCTAGCGGAGAGCGACTTTAAGGACAGGATAAGTGTTGTGCGTCCTGTTCGTCGCGCAGAGATCAGGCTGATTGATGTTGATCAGTCTGTATCTGCAGAGGAGGTCGTCAAGGAGGTGGCTACTATTGGAGAAGTCCCTACTACAGACATTAGGACTGGCCCCTTCAGGTCAGGGCGTGGGGGATTTAATATGGTATGGGTGCAATATCCCTTACGTGTGCGAATCAGTTAGTAAAGGCCGGACGTATTAGACTTGGTTGGTCCTCCGCTGGTATTGTGCACCTAGCGAAGCGGAGACTTCAATGTTTCCGGTGTTTTGTGGACACCAGTGTGAACTGCCAGAGCGCGGTGGATCGTTCTGCATGGTGCTTTCAGTGTGGCGGGAACGATGGGCATAGGGCCGCCGGTTGTCGGCTGCCTCTGCATTGCCCAGTATGTGCGGTCAGGAGACTCGCGGCGGGACATCATGCCGGTGCGACGGAGTGCGCGCCCTTTAATGGTCGCAGACAAGTACCAGCAAGGGGAGAACGTGAGCTGTGTGGCGGGTACATCCGCTGGGGCTGATCGGGGGGCCCCGGTTCTTGCGGACGAAGGGTCGGCTATGGACACGGTCGATGGTTAGACTGGCCCAAATTAATTTAACAGTCGAGATCCTCGCAGGACCTAATTGCTAGGGTCTGCGAGGAATTTGATTTGGGGCTGGTCGCGGTATCGGAGCCGAATCGCGTTCCAGATGACGATCGCTGGGTTGCCTCCACGGACGCTCCTCCCTCGGTCGCTATTGCCTGGCAGTGGAGTCGCTTGAGGGTGCCGTGCTCTCCTCGTTAGAAGAGTACGCGGTTCGCGGCAGTGGACTGGGGGGATATGATCGTTGTGTCATGTTACTTTCCTCCTAATCTTAATGATGGCGAATTTTTATATGACTTGCGCGAGCTGGAGGCGAAAGTGCGTGAAGTGATTGGACGTCCGATTATAGTGTTGGGTGACTTTAACGCACGTGCGCCCGCTTGGGACCTTGGACAACCCAACAGGAGGGCAAGACTTTTGATGGACTGGTTGGGACTCTTAGACTTACAGTTACTTAACGTTGTTTCGAAACCGACGTGCACCTGCGTCGGTGTGTCGTGCGTCGATCTCACATTGGCGTCATCCTCTGCTGCTAGGAGGATCACCTCTTGGCGCTTGGGATCGGAGATGGAGTCTCTTTCGAACCATAAATATGTTTTTTCCGAAGTTGATGCCTTTTTGACCGGACCCACTATCGGAGGGACTGCCCTTAAGGCCTTTCCTAGATGGATTGTTGGAAAGGTCGATCCGGACCGAATGGAGGCTGCGGCGGTCCTTTCGGCTTGGAGCGGCATTCCCGAGGACGCTGTTCTTGGAGCTGAATGGATGGACCGGATACTCCGAAATATCTCGGACGTCTCCATGCTCAGGAGAGGACTGTCGAGGAGACCCACCACTTATTGGTGGAACCAGGAGATTGCGGATCTTCGCCGTATCTGCAACGCGTGCAGAAGGCGTCTCATGCGTGCGCGTGCGAAGAGGAGTACCTCTCGGAAGGTATCCCTACGCGAGCTTTGGGATACCTTACGGGAGGCTAGACGTAGTTTTAGGAGAGCGATTGTCCGTTCTAAGATAAAGTTGTAGGCCGAGCTGATGACCTGGACAGGAACCCTTGGGGGATGCTCTATCGGGTCATTCTTAAAAAGCTGCGTGCGGACGGTGCCTCGATTATGGGGGTGCTCCCCCCTGAGACAGTGGGAGATCGTCGGGACTCTCTTCCGGACAGATTGTTATCCACAGGGCACTGATGTGCCATTCGTATGGCAGGACGATCTCGCGGTCACGGTTGAGGAGATCTTGGAAGCCGGACTTAAGATTAAGTCTGGGAAGACTCCTGGTCCGGACGGTGTCGCGGGTGTCGTCATTAAAGACAGTGAAGTATCTTGCTCCTTCGTAGGCTAAATGCTTCACGGGTTGTTTCAGGGAGGGGCCAGATTGATTCTTATTAAGAAGCCGGGCCTTTCCCCGTCCTCGTACAGGCCTATATGCCTGTTAAGCGAGGAGGGGAAACTCTTCGAGAGAGTAGTGGTCCGTAGACTGCATGCCTTTCTGGATGCATCGGGGAGTGTCGCGGACGGCCAGTTTGGCTTTCGCTCCACGATCGATGCGATCTGGAATCTGAAGGAGCGCGTCGACGAGGGTCTGCGGGATGGGGGTGTGGTGGTGGTTGTGTCGTTGGACATAGCCAACGCATTCAACTCCCTTCCGTGGCCGGTCATTGGGGAGGCCTTGGAGGAGAAGGGAGTGCCGGGTTATGCCTGAGATGCATCCTCGGCAGTTACCTGTCCGGTCGTGTTCTATCCTACGTCGATAAAATGGATCGATTGATGCGTGCGCTTATTACGTGCGGAGTTCCACAGGGTTCGGTGTTGGGACCGACCCTGTGGAACATTGGGTATAATTCTATTCTGAGGCTTCGACTGCCGGTCGGATGCTCGATAATTTGTTATGCGGACGATACCCTTTTGGTGGCATGTGCCGGCTCATTTGAGGAGGCACGTGTGAGGACTGAGGTGGGGGCCACCTTTTTGGTCCGCTCTATAGAGCGTCTTGGGCTCAGAGTCTCGGTTGCCAAGACCGAGGCTGTGGTCTTCTCGGCTGAGGAGACGCCGGTCGACGCTAATATTCGGGTCGGGGGGAGAGGGGGGGCGGTGGTCGATTGGGTCTGCCGTGAAATAGCTGGGTTTAACCCTGGATTCGTGGTGGACCTTCCGGGACCACTTCCGCCTTCTTCTGCCCAAAGCCTGGGGTATGACGATGGCTTTGGCTCGTCTTACCGCCAACATTGGTGGCCCCGGCGAGCGACGGCGACGTTTATACGCGACGATGGTGATGTCGGTTGCCCTTTACGGTGCTCCGATTTGGGCGCAGACTGTGGCCGGCGACCGAGGGATGTGCGTAGGCTGCAGCGGCAGCTTGCCCTCAGGATCATCCGGGGGACGCACTATTTCTCACGAGGCTGCAGCTATCCTCTCGGAGATGGTCCCATTCGATATTGCTGCGAATCGACTGAGAAGGTCTTACTTTCGTTGGCGGGACATTATAACCCGGAACGGGGTTATTGCACCTCGGGCGAGCCTAATGCTGGTCGAGATAGAGTGTCGTCGCTCTGTTTTGAGGTGGCGTGAGCGTCTCGCGGGGTTGACTTCGAGCGGCCCCGGGGCGGCTGTACGGGTCTGTACGCCTTTGTAGAGGACTTAGAGATATGGATGGGGAGAGCGCATGGTGCCCCACTTACCGTATTATTCAGGTATTGACGAGACACGGGGTCTTTGAGTCCTACCTATTCAGGATAGGACGGCGGGATTCCCTGATTTGTCTTTTTTTGTAAAGCGGCGGTTGATACGGCGGCTCACACTCTTCTGTTTCGTCCAGCCTGGACGGAGCAGAGGAGTGAATTGTTGGAGTTCGTGGGGATGGAAAGAACCTTCCGGGCGGTGGTGAGGGCCATCATGCGTTCTCTCGAAGCGTGGTTCGCTTTTGCGGAATTTTGCGAGACGGTTATGCGGCGGAAGAAGGAGGATGAGCGTGCTCGTGAGCATGGACTTGGTCTACCTGGGGGTGCGCTGGTCTCTCCTCCGAAACTGTATAGCTCCGATGAGGAGCCGTAGTGACTCTGCGCCGCTAGCGCATAGGTGTACGCGTATGTACATATTTCTGTATATTCTTGAATATAACTGTGCGTTATGAGCGAGTTGTGTATAAATTTAAGTCAATTAATGTCTTTATGTTTACGTTGGAGTGAGTCGTTACTTTTTTGCGTATTTTGTGGAGAGGCAGTACTATGCTGCAGTATAGTATTATAGTTAACCAGTATGGCGGTAAAGAGCCTAGTAGCTCTAAAGATTGGGGGGTACCCTGACGATATGCAAGAAAGCGGTTCCGGGGTATTCTCCTTTGGTCTGTGTCGTAGTACGCAAAAGGGGGGAGTTTTTAGTCGGTAGGCGGCCGCTCCGTTGTATCCCTTGGTATTCCTCGGAATCACGGGGCGGTTAAATCCGTCACACCCGCTGCGGGCCGCTGGGTGTCTTCTCTCCCCGATGGGTGTCCCTTCGGGGTCTCTCTCGGGTGAGGGCTGGTGAAGATTTTCTCCTCCCTCGTAAAACAAACAAAAAAAAAGTAGTCCCTTTTTCCAGTTAGCTTCTATTCGTTACATCCCTTCGGCGTCTCTTATTTGCTTCGCGAGGAGCCGACTTCTCATCGCACGGTTATCATTCGCCGTGCGCGAAAAATAGTGCGACAATTCGTGTGAAGCGCCAAATCATGTGCGCTTCCAGCGCGTCGATGGTCCTGCGCGACGATCGACAGATCTATTCCGGCCAGCGATCAAGAATCAACGATTGATATACATGTTGCAAGAAAGATTTTTCTACAGGGTACATGCGTAGAACGTTTTTGAAAGCAGTATTCTGCAATGAAGGGGTGAACCGAATAAAATAAGCGAAATTAACCAGCCTTTTCGGCTACGCTCTTGCAAGAATAGGTAAACAAGGCGATTCCAAGAGTGCTGAAGGGGGGTTAGAGCAGAAGGGTATCCGCGGCGCGGGGATAGGACGGGAAGGTGATGTTACNGAGATGGACGACATTACATGAGGTGATTTCAATAGGCGACGGGGATGATGTCACAGAGGGAGGGGGAGGTGGATGACATCATAAAAGGTGATGTCACTATGCGAGGGGGATGACGTCTCGGGGGAGTGAGGGAAAATTACGTTTTAGGAAATTACGTAGCGCAGAATATGCGAAAAATTACATCCGAGTCGCGGTGATGACGTCACGCGGAATCAGTGGCTGCCGGCCGCGATCCGCCATTGTCGCCAACCCCCGTCGCTGAACCCCGCCGCCGCCACCAAGCGCGGTCCGCCGTAGCCGATCACCGCCTCCGAGCGCGGTCCGTCACTGGTCCGCCATCGTCACTAGGCGCGGTTCCCACCGTACGCTATACTTACCAAAAGGAGAAATCGTAAGTAATTTATCAGCAATACTTACTATTTTTTCTCTTATGCGTTGTCATTTTATTCTTCTAGCACGCAGAATATTTTATTTACTTATAAATTTATTTATTATGTTATATTGGAAATTAGTTCGGTCCGTTTTTTTGTGTTCAAAAATGCATTTATTTAAAAACAAAATGAATGAACAGATTAATTAAAGTATTGTCCATCGCTGGCTACTACTTTTTCCCATCTCTCAGGCAATTTCGAATTCCATCTCGAAAAAATAACTCGTCTTTGGAGGCGATCCAATTTTGGAGAAGTGAACCGGTGACTTACCAAATTGTGCTGCATCCTTCGGAACAACCAGTAATCAGAAGGAGCAATGTCGGAGAATACGGCGCGTGTAAAACATCCCATTTGAGCGTTTCCAAATATTTTTTTACGACTTTTGCGACATGAGGCCGAGCGTTGTCATGAAGAAAAATAACTTTATAATGTCTTTGCTCGTATTCCGGCTGTTTTTCTCGCAATGCACGGCTCAAACGAATCAATTGTAGCCGATACCGATCGCTCGTAATGGAATCGCCAGGTTTCAGCAACTCATAGTAAACAACACCCTTTTGATCCCACCAGATACAAAGCATGATCTTCGAACCATGAATGTTCGGCTTTGGTGTTGATGTTGAGGTCGATGGCAACGATTGACCGGGCTTAGCGTAGTATTTTTTTCTTCTTGGGGTTGTCGTAGAATATCCACTTCTCATCTTCAGTCACAATTCGATGCAATAAACCTTTTCTTTGTTGTCTTTGAAGCTGTTCGCAAATGAAAAATCGCCTTTCAACGTCTCTCGGTTTCAGTTCATAAGGCACCCAATTTCCTTGTTTTTGAATTATTCCCATGGCTCTCAATCGTGCAGAAATGGCTTGTTGAGTTACTCCCAATGATTCTGCAAGCTCCTCTGCGTTTGACTCTGATCTTCTTCGAGTAATGCCTCTAATTCTTTGTCTTCGAATTTTTTTGGCTGTCCAGAGCGAGGCTTGTCTTCAACGTTGAAATCTCCATCCTTGAAACGTCAAAACCATTCCCTACATGATTTATCAGTTGGAGCAATGTCACCATAAACTTCGACAAGCATTCGATGGGCTTCACTTTTCTTCCAATTAAAGCAGAAAATTAGAACCTCCCGCAAATGCTGCTTGGTTAACACAAAATTCGACATTTCAAACACAGTAAAAATCAAGGTATTTGTATGAAACTCAAAGCGATATAAACTGAATATTATTAGCAGATGTTTAACCTCTCTGAAAACGCCAAAATCAGCTGTCACTATAAACCGTTCATAACAGCCGGTTTTCCATCTTTTGGAAAACGGACCGAACTAATTTGTACTTCCAATATTATATTATATTATATTATATCTTATTTTAACGATTCGAAGAATGCGAACACACTATGCAATAAGCGCGATTTTGCGTGTAATGCGATACCGTAGAGATAAGGTGGAACGAAAGATGGAAAGAAGGAAGAAAAAATTGCGGACACACACACAAAAACATACACACAGAGATATTTTTATTTTTATTTAGTTTTCATGTAATGCATTATATACAATATTATCTACAGCGTACATATTAATACGCATTCAATATATGAATTCTTATCATAAAGCTTACGCGAAATATTTATAGCATTATATTTGTTATTTATATAATACAATTTTGATGTAAATAAGTCACGAAATATTTAAACTTTTCACTCATATCATTCACGTATTGGCATAGATCACAATATACATTACAATATACATTACAATATGTGTTCTACACATTGTTCAAGTTCGAGCATGAAGAGCACGGTTGATGGTTTCATATATAAACACTTATCACATAATGATAATTTCACATTGTCCACATCGCGTAAATTGACAAGTTCAATTTGAAGCTCCTGGATCATTAACGATGATGAAGTAGTCGACTGCACCAATCGTTCGTTATCCGTCCGTTTTTTATCCGTACGTGAACGAATAACGTCCACATAACATGATGCAGGACGATACGGCTGCCTCGGGTGTCGCCAATTTCCACGTAGGAAATAGGACACACGGCGAATCCAATCTCTAGAAATTTGTACGCCATCGATGCGAATATTCTCCTCAAAATTATACGAGAAGACGCGCTGTAATGAAGAAGAACAAACAAATAAGCATATAGAAAAAAATTTTTCACAAACAAATATAATTGAAATACTAATTTGCTCGACTCATGTTGAACGTATGAATCCATTAGCGTTGAAGATCACTGCAAAACGAATCTGAGAAACGCGACTGATGCAGTATCGACTCGTAAAAATCTCTGATACGATACAATTGCTACCTTTCTCAATATAACCCTTATGCCCATCACATATAACATCAAGCAAGAAGTATTAGTGCCAAGTAGCACATTGCGGAAACGGAGTTTCTGATTGTTAATTAAATGCGAGGGCGATTACGATTAGCCATTTTAAACAGACTGACTTTTCACAAAAATCCTCGCGGATATTTATATAATTTTCGGTCAATGACATAAAAAATGTAAACGTTAGATTTGATAACAAAAGATTTTTAGAAACATCCGGTGATGATATTAATGTAATCTAATATCAAATTACAGAAAATTGTCAGAAAATTTGCAAGTTTCTTTGCAATGTGAAAATTTGCAATGTGACTTTGTTAGCGTAATATAAGAAATTTATTTCAAGGACATTTAACACGTTTCGCAATGACAATGAATAATGTAATAAGACAAATGCGACGTTGCCAAGTAATAATAATAAATATAATGTGATATAATTGAGATGCGACGTTGTCAAATAGTACAATATTTGTTAATATACAGCTATTTGTTAGCGTAATTTAAGATTTTTTTCAAGAATGGTGATCATTTAAGTAATATGATACAAATGCGACGTTGCCAAATAATATATGTGTTATTATTGAGATGCGATGTTGCCAAATAGTAAAATATTTGCTAATATACAGCTGCTTTATTAGCGTAATTTAAAATTTTTTCAAGAATGATAATCATTAATGAAATTTAAGATATTATATTTCAACCAACATCGATATTATGGCTTGTTGGGCCAGCATCTCATAAGTAACCTTATAAACTCTTAAATAAAACTGCTTAATAAATAAAATCTGTTTTTATCAATATTTTTATTCTGTGTTAAAGATTGTACAAATTTTACATTTAATTATTATAAAGAGCTAAAATTTTAGTTTTTCTGATTTTGTTAATTAAAACGTTAATTTAAAAAGAATATTACAAATTATTATATTTAAGATGAAAGTAATAAGAATTTGATTAACATACACATGATCCTTTTACATTTTTAATAATATGCAATCTCATTAAACAATTCATAGTTCAACTTATCCTTCGAAAATGCATCCATGTAATTAATGTAATCTTTTTCTTGTTTACGAGATATATCAAGGATTTATAAGTACTCAATTATTAAGCCAGATGAACATGCAACGTTTTAAAGTATTTACCATTAGTCCATCCATAATTGTGTGAAGATTTATAATTTAATGAAAAAGTGTCACAACACACACTAACCCCGCTCTACCCTACATCGAGACTTCATACTAGATGATAGCAACACTTCTTTTACCGAATCGCAGTTTACGCTATCACATAATGTTCCATATTAATATATATCAACTTACTTATATATAAATATACTGACACTTTTCCCATCAGTAGACGCTCGTCTACAACGTTAACGTCAATGGAAAAAGATTTTGGCATATGATAAACAACAAATTTGTTATTATTTTATGTATGTTTACATTATCTGTTATTTTGTCAGATATATCAGGCATTAGTGATAAATATATTTGTATCTTGCACACAACATCTAAGAAAACACTAACACACTCCATTATTATAAAATTCACTAAGTTATCTGGCTGACCTACTGACTTGGAAAATGACTGACAATGCGGAGGCTGCAACGAGATTTTATAGTGATGTTCGTTGACACATGATATCGTTCCGAAGAAAAGAATAATACCTCGGTCAAAAGTTTACACCTCAACCGAGAAGTATATCACGCAATATATATTGAATAGCTATCGGACTAATATGTAACAGATAACAAACTGATATTTAACAGCTGTAAACAGCTATCGGACTGATATTTAACAGCTACAAATAGCTTTCATATAGCCATCGGACCGTTATCGGTCCATTTTCAACTCCATCTGCTATATATATATATACTTATTTATTTACATGTCTACTGGATAGCGGAAATAAAAACATATTAATGCGAGATAACATATATTTTATTTAAAAATCTTACAATTCTTCCTGGCGTCTCAACCACTAGTTAAATATTTTAAATACATTTTGCAAAGCACAATTCTTTGCATGTTTTCTACATCGTATAGTATTACAATCATCTAGACTAATTAAAGATTCCATGTTTTCGTAAACTGCATCCAAGGTCTCGATGTACATGCGTTCTCGCTCATCGTCCAGAAGCAAGCCACGTTCCACAGCCACGTTCGTTCCCCGCGTCCCTTGACGTACACGATAGCACCATATTCAAATACAGTGATCGGGCGTTTCGCCTCACTGTACGGGACCATCCGGTCCTCCCATTGAAATCCATGATGATAAGCACTCAACCAGGAAGCGCAAGACCTGTCGGATCTTGTCAAAAATTTCCATGGCACGGGACTCGTAAAAATATAATGTGTGAAAACGGTCCCCTGTTTCAGCACCGCTACTTCTTTGATGATAAATCTTTTTTCGACAATGAATCCTTGCAGATCCACAAACATTGGTATGACCATGACGAGCAATTCTCCAAAAATTTCTGTGTTTCACCCTGGTTTTTCCTTTTAAATACTTGCCTACCTTGCAATTTACATAATCTTGCGCACTACGTTGAACAACGGACAATACTCGATACACGATCGTGTATGATGAGACAATAGGCGGTAGTATTGGTGGGCACATTCTTCTTGCAGTCAAATTCTATGCGTACGCCCACAGTAGTGCTCTTGACGGATTCGTTTGTCACGAGCACTCAATGACCGCAAAAGGCTTTCTCGATAAACGAGAGCACGTTGAGTAGCGTTACGAAGCAGTTGATTCCATAATATGCTTTACGAAAACGTGCGTTACATATCAAACAGGACAACGTATATCTTTTTATCAAAATTCAGATTCAAATCGTTGTGCGGATAAAACTTTGAATTTAGATAAAGTTTCACGCTGCTCAAATTACAATCATCGAACACACTAACATTTTGAGACATGATATTCTTTTGGCCAGTCTGCAGAGCAAAGATGACATATCACGGTTTCTCAAGTCATCGTTTTGACAGCCCACGAATGTTTAGTACTTTTTAAAATTTGTCAGAAAAGTTAAAGATACCCAGTTCAAAATATATTAAAGAAGATAATAAACGTTTTTATTCAATTCTCTATTTAAATGATGCAGTATTCCAATTGAATAATGTTTAAGAGGTGCAAAAATATATATATATACACACATATATATATATGTATGTATAAATTCGGTAATTTAAATATATTCATTATTTTTTTAATTACTATTAATTTACTTAATGAAAAAATTTAATCATGGACAAATTCACTTAATTGCGTATTATTTAGTATAAATTAATATAAATTCATATAAATTTAGTATAAAATGATATGAAACGTATCTATAATAGTACAAAATATTTCACAAGAAATAAGGTATTTTTAAAGAAATTACTCTTGATGTTACATACTCGAAATAACAAGCAAGTTAATCCCAGCAAACACAAATATAACTACTGTTATGTCCAAACCCTTGAAAATTTGGTCAAGGAGACAATGAGGGAGAATGGAGAAGGTGTGAAAGGACGATTAGACTCAATCTCACAGGTATACGCGCGGAGGCGAACACCTGTGAGTCGTACGCATCTTTCAGTCCCGGAATATGGGTCAACGTCCGAAGGGACGCTATGACACCTGTTCCGCTAGACAGTGCGAATGTCGGTCCTACTTTTTGGGTCAAGGAACTTAATCCTTTTGACCCGGGACTGGAACCTCGTGCGATCTCAGGTATTCGAGGGAAGTGAATGCGAGAGGAGATGTTAATAAAAGACAGGGGAATACCTTAAGTTAAATTTATTAATAAAATGAAATATAATAAGAAAACAAAGGGTTTTATACATTATAAACTTCTCAAATTTGATGTGTGTTCGTTGGAAACGCGTGTAAATGTATTTATGCACAATGAATGTGTTTTTCTATGCGGGGAAACAGGGGGGGGGACTGGAAATTGCGACTTACTATTAGGTGGCCCAAGATATCGGGTATGTTCTAGGCGAGTGGCCAAGGAGTTCCGTCGTCAGCGAAGAGCGTCCGAAGGGCAGTCGCCGTGGAATATGGCTGGTAACTCCAGTTGCGATTTGATTACAAGTTCGCACTCGGATGGAACCGCGAACTGGTGTGATTAGCGCGGATTCTAATAATTTTCGGACTGCCCGAGACAATGAGTAACTGAGCGCGAACTTCACTGACGTGGACCGGGTGCTTCAAAATTTCGTACTGACGCTCTGCGCTTCCGCGGGATCTCTATTTATATCCCGAAAAAAAGGCGTTATGCCCTTTGTCTAGGATGCAAAAATTAATTGCAATGTCATGCGAGATTTACGATTTTTATAGCGTCTTATCGTTGTTGATCTAGAGTACATCTTTAGAGTAGTTTCGAGAAGAAAAGAAGTGATTTACGGTTTTCCTTAAAGAGCCAAGATTGCTCCGAGACGGATGACGAATCTGTTATTCTCGCGGAAAATATGGCTAGGTAAACAAATGGTTACCGTGCACAAATAGGTTTACGTGCAGAGCTACCATTGTCAGTTGCGAGTCTGATTTTAGATAACGCTTCCATGGGAAGTTATCCTATGCGTTTTACGATTTTTTAAGTGCGACGTGGCGCCTGTTTTTCTAAAATGAAATTGTTAGTCTCGGATGACAAAGCCTAGATTTTTACTATTGCGTGACTTCGGTACATTTATAATGTCTTAGCAATCTTGTCACTTTTCGGGCATACATTAAGGTTGTTATTCCTTCTGGGTTGATTGGCATTTACGAGTTTTCGCGGAGCCTGTCCGGTCCCTCTTTTCAATTCTGTCAGACCGTTATCAGAAGGCTCCGCTCGAGTTTCGCAGACGCCAACCATAGTCGCGACGTGGACCCGAAGAAAAAAATTCGTGGCGTCTGTAGGACATAACACTTGTACTGTATAACATATATAAATGTATATGTTATATATAAATGTACATTATCTATGTTATGTATGGTAGTTCATGCTGGGATAAGTCATTAAAAGGTGAAAAATATAATTTCCTTTGGAATATTCTCTTCTTCATTTGTCTCTAAGTGCAATAATAACCAATAGGATCACGCACACACATACGTGCACGCGCGCGCGCGCACACATACACACACACACACACACACACACACACAAAACTCACACAATTTAATATTTAATAATTATTTGCGATAATGAATAACAACAATTTTACTTATCTATGTTTCACACAAATTTTAACTCCACAGCCCTTGTAGACGATTGCTATATCTCGATAGTGCGAAAAGCTGCATTAATGAATTATTACGTGCTAACATAATCGGAAAATCTTACGAGTGACAGAATAAATTTAAGCGGTATAAAAAGGTTTCGGGATTTCAAGCCGTAGGATTCGCGAATCAGCTGTTGTATAAAACGGTGTTACGATCTGGAAAATTCCTGTGATTCGTTCAGTGTGATTCAACAACGATTCAACCAAGAAATTGTACCGGCAGACTCGTGAAACGTTCGTAGAGCGATTGCATCAGTGAATGTAGAAATATTGTTGTAATTGCAACATATGTATTACGTCACAAATTAATTAAAAATGTTTAATAGCATCTGCTCACAGTAATTTATGTTGTATAAAAATTATATTATTAATAGATATTATATTTAATATTTTTTAAGAAACTGGAAGTTAATTAATATTCTAATAGAATAACTGATCAAAAGTTCTCATAATTCTAGTTTTAAACATGTATTAATATAAACGTGTATATCCTACAAAAGAGTTCATATCATAGCTATTTTTATTGTGCATTTTATTGACAATATAACTTTTTACTTGATGCATTCACTCATTGACGAATTTTCGTCACGAGAAATATCAATGCGACGGAAGTAAGTCTCTTAATATGCGTGTAACATATTAAAAAATATATATAATCAAGATAAATAAATAATATATATGCTTAAACAGAAATTTTAGGAGCTCTTATTACAGTAAAAATGATGACGAAAAATTGAATAGTTGAACGAACTTACCGTGAAGTTCGATTCCATTCGACTTATGCTCTTGTCTCGTCCGGACATATGTAGCCGCATTTCGATGCGCTATTCCCAGGAAACTTTCAAGTAAGAAAGCGAAGCCGCTGCGCATCGCTGTCCTCTGCACTCGCGCTGGCGGCGGCCATCATAATTTCAAAGCCGACGAATCTGAAAAATTGGGTGGGCGAGTGGGACTATCCATCCGGACGAGACATGAGCATAATTGGAGTCGAACTTCACGGTTCGACTATTTCGTTCAACTATTCAATTATGCCAGGTCTCGTCCGGATGGACATATATAGATCTTTAACGCTGAGATTTGTCCTCCAAAATATAAAGGTGTTCTTATATTTGGAGTTATATCACTTTTTGTGAAAAATACCTTACAGGTTGAATAAAATAAGCTAAGCGGTGAATATTGTGATTAAGGATTGCAGCTTGAAATGCTGAATTGTCAATCAACGGTCGGTTGTAAAAACAAGCGAGGGTCGTTGAGGCTTCCCTTCAACCTGCCATTTGACGAATTTCGTCCAAACTAATGCCCTTATCAGCCGCCAATGAGGTCGAGACGTGCCTAGTAGAATAGGCCGAAAATATTGAAGTCTATCTCTGCTGAGACTAATACTGTTTTGACCCAACAACCTAAGGTTTGGGGAAAGACCGTCTTATGGGGAAGACAAGGCGAAATAAAAAGTGTGTCGCAATCTGCCTGACAAAGGTCTCGCGTGAAAACAATATAAAATTTAATTAGAGAAAACGCACGAAGTTCCAGATCCTCCAGGAATTACTTAAAAATAAGAAGAGGCTAGGATCTTCGGAACTTAGATATTTTGAATCTTGCTGGAATCTTAGTAACCAGACCATCCGATATCGAAATTTGATGGAATTGAATACTCGCTAAGGTTCGTAATTTCTGCGCAATCGTGAGTGCTAACAGAGTTGCGAGCTTTCTAGAAATAAACTCAAACGATAGGTCCTCATGAGGATAAAGATACTAGATATCGAATCATCGGAGAAGGGTCCCAAATAAAGTCATAGCACAGGCGCTGGGATATCAGACAAGTTATCCCCTTAAAAAATTGCTTAACGAGTAAAAACGGCATTCTCTTGGCCCTCTTAGCCGCTTAGCAGCATTATATTCATTACCACCGGATCGCACCGAATTTGGGCGCCTCGCTCGTTCGTAATATGCATCCTCGAAGTCGATTGAGGCTAAGGAGTTTCCCGAAGAAAGGCGGCGGACGATTGTCCTTCATTTAAAAGTGAGAAGCTCTAGTAAAAATATTGAGACGCTTCAGATTCAGGACGAATCTCCAGCCTCCAGAAGATTTCCCAATGACGGAGAATGAGGACAGGTCTCTCGCCCTCTACTACAGGCTCAATTGCCTCTTTATCGTATAACTTAAAAATCTATAAGGAACAAATATTTTTTCAGATAGACGAACTAGCGGTTCCATCTCCTGAGGTGGCAAATGGCTAGTATATAAGAAGAGTCTATATCCTGTAACAGCCTTTAATACTCCAGGATTTGATGTGATTTGTTTCCACTGTTAGGGAAGGAAAAACGATAGTCTGCCGGCTACCTGATTGGTATTTATCGCCTTCTTGAGCGCGAATTGTGGCAGCGTAATGATCGGCAGTTGCTCAGTGCCTCTGCTCTTCTAACGCCGACCTCGTTCTGGATGCAGGAGTATTTCCCGGCTTAGCGCGGATAATCTGCGACATCTGCTTAATCGGTTGTTGCACCTTCTTGGAAATTATCAGTGGAACCTTAACAACATCCTTTTCCAAAGTCGTAGCCTTTCCTCCCCAAAGGATACATCAACAAGAAGATCATCCGCTGGGATAGCATCCGCCGTACTTTTTGCGTACAAAAGATTGAGCGCTGGTTTGATCTGCGCTCTCCTCGATCGGAACAGTCGGTAATACAAGTCAGCTAAGATCATCGACGCGTCGTTGGCCCTTGAGATGGCAGCTCGGGCCTCAGGATTCAGCGAAAGCTGGATTAAGAACTTTAAGAAAATCTGAAATAACCTCATCTAAGGCGGTCAAGACAATTCCGGTCTCTACAATGAATCTCTTTTTACGATTGAGTTATCTTCTAATGAACTTACCTTTCTGGCTTAACTTGAGGGCCTTTAAAAAGAGTAATGTATCCGGTGGAGAGTATTTTCTCATAAGAATCTCCCTTGATTCGGAATCGAGATCTTTGGGAGAAAGATTATGCCACTTGATTGTAACATAATAAGGCTGCACATCGACCTTTATAAAGTCGGAACCGAAAAGCTGTCTCGTCATAGCATCCGCATTCTCCTCGTATGATCCTGTAACCACGAGCAGATCGAGAGTTGTTCCTGACTTCAATGGAGACGCAGGGGGTATCCCCTCTTTACTATCCATGCGAGAGGGAATTCCGATTAATCAGAAAGGCTGTGTCGACTTCCCACCTACATTCTGCAAATGTGATGAATGCGTACACATCTGTAGTATGCGAATCTTCTGGTCCTTACTGTCGCGCAGGGAATGATGAGCAACGCGGGACCTTTTTTATTTATGCCACATACATCTCTTCAGATCAAAATGTTGAGGTAGACGCCGAATCTCGGATGATCTCGGAGGAAACCGAATGGGTCTTGGAACAAATATTTTGACAAAATTGAGTTTCAGTTTTATCGATGCGATATCGACTTGTTCGCCTCAGCAACTAACGCTAAGTGTCCTAGATTCGTTTCCTGGCTCCCAGATCCTCCAGTCTACACAGTTGACGCATGCTTATTAGATTGGGGCAACTTTCATTTTTAAGCATTTCGAAAAATTATCACAGAAAAAGCAGAGGGAATCCTAGTTGCCCTCTGATGGCCGGCACAGTCATGGTTCCCCTTATTTAATCGCCTCGTCAGTAGCCAGCCAATCAACTTCGGACCGAATGCTAATGAGAACTAACGTCGCTGTGGAACTTGCTTTTGGACGATGAGCGAGAACGCATGTATAATATATCGAGACCTTGGATGCAGTTTACGAAAACATGGAATCTTTAACTAGTCTAGATGATTGTAATACTATACGATGTAAAAAACATGCAAAGAGAGAATTGTGCTTTGCAAAATGTATTGTATTTAAAATATTTAACTGGTGGTCGCGACGCCAGGAAGAATTGTAAGATTTTTAAATAAAATATATGTTATCTCGCATTAATAATATGTTTTTATTTCCGCTATCCAGTAGACATGTAAATAAATAAGTAAAAAAA
>JAANIB010003070.1:255419-266251 GCA_017607565.1 Acromyrmex heyeri | reverse complement strand
ATTTAGTATAGCTGTTAAATATCAGTCCGATAGCTGTTTACAGTTGTTAAATATTAGTTTGTCATCTGTTAAATATTAATCTGATAGCCATTCAATATATATTGCGTGTAAAAAATAACCAAGTGGAATTTAAAAATAATTATAAACTTACAAAGAATATTCGTTTCATGATATAAGTTCATGTTATAACGAGCGCTGACAGGCAAATAAAAGATACATTGACATTATTTATGTGAAAAATAATAATGTTAAAAACTTTAATATTTACTTATTTTAAAACAGATTTTAATAAACAAACATAGGAATCGTTAAGTCTCTCTATATCATTTTGTAAATAAATACTTTTTTCATATTTTTTAATGCAAAGCATTTCAGAAATCAATCTTTTAGTATAATTATATTCAGAGTCCATGATTTTAACATTATTTCAATCAAAAGAATGATTGAAATTTAAAATTTGTTTTGAAATTACGGAGTGTTTTGACAAATCCATCTTAATATTATTAATGTAATTCTTTGATTTTCGTTCTTAATTGTCTTTTTGTTTGGCCAACGTAGGATACATTACAGTTCTTGCAATTAATTTTATATACAATATTATATTTATGTTCTTTGTCAGTACTATCTTTTTGGATCTTGATAATGTTGTTATGATGATTCATACTTTTATATTCTACCATGACCAACTTTTGGTTTAAACAAGATGTAACAATGTTAGACAATTTATCAATAAATGGAATTATAAAAAATCTTTTCCTTTATTCAACCGTGTCTGTGCTATCTTCTGTATCGATATTGCTCAAATACTGATAATTCAGAATTTGGGCAATATCAATGATATTTCTCTTGCTAAAGAATTTTTTTAATATAATTTCTCTGAAGATAATTTTCAATGGATATCCATTTTCAAGAAGCAATTTTATACACAATTCTAAATTCTTACTATGAAAAAATGAGATAATAAAATCGCCCTGTCCACAAGATTATTCCAATCTTATGATATAATGGATGGTTAGAAAAAAATGACAGAAATCTACCTGAAAAGGTTTTCTTTTGAAACCAATTTATAAATATATCATCCCTTACAATTAACAAAATATCTAAAAAGCTTAAAGTACGATTACATTCCATTTAAATTGCAATCTCTTATGCAGACCATTGAACATATCAACAATATTCTTGAGGCTTCCACGGATGCTGTCTATATAAACATTATGCGTTTCGAGGGTTTCCTTCGTGCCCAGATTCATTCTTGGAATGCTAATGTTTCATGAATTTTGCAGTCCTCTTCAGGACGATGAGCAGCCTGTGACTGAGCTGTTACTCCGGACCGTTCCTTTTATATTGCGCTACATGTTGGTGTAGTGGGGGGGAAGAAGAGAATTGTAGATGAGAGGGGAGGGGAAAGAGGTCAGTCTTCAATAACCGGGAGAATGGTTTTTCATATTTTATTTATGTTGTAGCCACTATCTCTTTAGATTATTAGGGTGTTTTTATATCTCTATGGCTCCTCTTTCTTGGAAAGTATGATGTAATGCTGGCTATTGTCGTCGTTTTGTCAAACAGTATTTGTCCTGTTTCGATGTTGTGTTCTGATAATGCTTCGTGACGTGTTTTAGACATCACGTTGGTGTTCTTTTATCCGTAGGTTGACCATTCTCCCGGTTTCTCCAATGTATACTTGCCCTCAGGAACAAGATATTTTGTACACCCCTGCGGAGCTGAGTGGAGGTCTTTAATCTTTAGGATTCTATCATTTTGGGTGGTTTGAAGATAGTTTGGATATTGTGTTGATTTAATATCCTGCCAATCCGATCTGTTGTTCTTTTGGAAGATTGCATAAGATTCTTACGTCTGGTTGTATGTCAGAGACTGTTGTTTTGATTGCATGTTTATTGATTATTTGGTTTTTCTTGTCGTTTTTCTGTAAGGCTAGTTTTAGGTGATTGAATTCCGTCTGTAGATGTCCTTTATCAGAGATGGTGAAAGCTATGTACAAGTGAGTTGATTGCAGACTGTTTTTGAATGGTGGTGCGACTCAGCATGTAAGTGTCTATTTATGTGTGTTGCTTTTCTAAAAATTAAAACGCTGTAGGGATAATAACATCATCCCAAAATTCCTATAACTTAAGGACTACCTAAGAACACAAATCCAAAAACATCTTTTATAAAATCAGCTTCATCCTCATCAAAGAACGCATTCTCTTCACAAATAATTCAGATCTCCCATAAAACATTTAAATTCTACCTGTTCCTATCACTTCTGCCACGTTGCGGCATGATATCTCGCAAACACTAGATCGTATTACATACGAACAAGCCATGAAGACCCACACATAATCCTCTGAAAGACAGAAACAGCAATACATAAACCTTGTCCCTCACAAAAATCTACAACCTTCTCTACTTAACGTCAAGAATCTATCCAACAAAGACCTATCTCAAGACACTATATCTGCGCTTACCAAAGGCCCTTACTTCGCAGTGATACCTAGAAAGATTCCAAAGGAAGAGATTATCAGCCAACTAGAGTCAACCATCTACCGACTCCCATCAGAACAAGCAGACAATATCCGCAGACAGATAACCAATATCTTTTCCAAAGCCAAATCCCCTCCACCAAACATCACTAGACAAGAGCAATTGGTCCTCCAAGACCTGAACAGGGACACAGACAACATCGTGCTTCCAGCCGACAAAGCAACACAACAGTAGTCATGAACACATCAGACTATAAAAAAAAGATGAAAAATCTTCTCTCAGACAAAGCATACAAAAAACTTGACAAAAATCCAACTAATATAATCACACAGAACACCAAGATCCTAATGGAGAAAAGCAACATTCCCAGTAAAACCAAATCAATATTAAAATCTACAAATCCTTTTCCACCCAAACTATACGGCCAAAAGTACACAAACCAAACATCCTTCTCAGACCGATTGTCAGCGTTATACAGTCCCCGACATACAATTTATCCCGCTTCCTAGCACAAACAATCCCTCATTGGAAAATCCGGATCTGCTTGTAAGTTTCGACGTGGAATCCCTTTTCACACAAGTTCCAATAAAAGACACATTAAACATAATAAAGACCTCACACGAAGTCCCCTCCGATCTTATCCCATTAATAAAGCACTGCTTAACAATCACTTACTTCTCCTATAATAACCAATTTTATGTACAAACTTCAAGAGTGGCAATAGGCTCTACTATTTCTCTTGTAATCGCCAACATCTTCATAGAGCATTTTGAGAAAGAGGCCCTAAGAAAAACACTCAAAAAACCAGAAGTTTGATTCCGTTATGTAGGCTACACATTCGTGATATAGAGCAAAGTTGAATTTCGTAAATTCCTTATTTTCTTCAACAATCAACATCCACTTCACTATAGAGATAGAAGAAAACGGAAAACTCCCCTTCCTAGATGTTCTTGTCTCTAAGAAAGCTGACAGTACCTTAGGCCATCAAGTATACAGAAAACCAACACACAGATATATATCTACATGTCGAGTCGCATCACCACCCAGCACAAAAACAATCTGCAATCAACTCACTTGTACATAGAGCTTTCATCATCTCTGACAAAGGACATCTACAGACAGAAAAAGAAGAGGTAATTCAGAATTCAAGATTCAATCTAAAACTAGCCTTGCAGAAAAACGGACACGACAAAAAAGACATAAAAACAATCAATAAACATGCAAACAAGATAACGGTCTCTGACACAATCAGACAAAAGAATCCTATCCATTCTCCCATATGTTAAAGGAACAACAGATCGGATTGGCGCAAGATATTAAACAAACACAATATCCGAATTATCTTCAAATCACCCAAAAAAATAGGACAAATCTTAAAAAATCCTGAAGATTAAAGACCTCCACTCAGCAGGAGTACACAAAACTTATATATTTTGTTCCTGCAGGCAAGTATACATTGGAGAAACCGGGAGAATGGTCAACCTACGGATAAAAGAACACCAACGTGATGTCAAGCTAAAACACATCACGCAGTCAGCATTATCAGAACACAACATCGAAATAGGACATCAAATACTGTTTGACAAAACGACCACAATAGCCAATATTATATCATATTTTCCAAGAAATATAGAAGCCATAGAGATACAAAAAACACCCTAATAATCTACTATATAGAGATAATGGCTACAACATAAATAAAATATGGAAAATCATTTTCCCGGTTATTGAAGACCGATCAATTTTCCCCACCTCTCCCCCTCCTCACCCACCAACAATTCTCTTCTTCCCCCCTCCCCATCACTCCAATATGTAGTGTAATATAAAAGGAACGATCCGGAGGAACAGTTCAGTATTAGGCTGCTCCTCGCCGTGATAAGGTGAACTGCAAAGTTCACGAAACGTTGGCATCCAAGAATGGATCTGGACACGGAGGAAACCCGCGAAACGCATAATCTTTATATATCAACAATATTTTGAATTTGATCAGAAGGTGCAAATAAAACAATATCATCAAAAAAACGTGTGTGTTTTTGTGTATCGATAATAAAAAGATAATTCTGAATTAAGACTATTTAATGCTTTTTTCTCTAAATCTTGCAATACCATGTCAGCTCTTATAGATGACAATGAAGACTCCATTGGGGTCCCAAAATCTATTTGTATATCTTGTTATTAAATGTAAAATAAGTAGATGTTAATATGAATTCAATAGTGGAAATTAAGTCATCGTATGGAATTTTAGTATTACATTCAATTTATCTCCACCTTTTTTCTATACTTAGTATCACAAGATCCAGATGAATGTTCGTGAACATCGACACTATATCTAAAGATCCCAAGACATCATTACTATTTACTTCCTCTCGACAGAGACTTATATACCTTAAAACTATTCTTAACATGTCCATTATTAAAAGTTACACTATTTGCAATGATGTGATGTATAAATTTAGAGGATACAAAATCAAGTTAATTGATGATATAATTATCTTATATGACAATTCTGATTTGTGTATTTTAGTTAAACCATATGCTTTTTTGCTAGAATCGAGTCATTATAATATAAAGAAAAATACGTTTGTTTAGATATAAAATTACTTAAAAGCCATTTTTTTACAATACTATTCGATTTTCGTTCAATTGTTTTAATACTTTTGTTAACTAATAATACAACTAGTGTCATCATGCAAAGTTTCTTTTATTTTATTTATATATTTATATATCTATTATTTATATATCTTTGTTTAAAGCAACTGTAACATTGCCTTTGTCAGCTTTAGTAAATAATATATTTGAATTTGATTTAAAAAATTTAATAGTTTCATTATACATACGAATGAGTTCTTTTTCATATTAATTTGTACTTTTTTTATTAAGTATTTTTTTATTAAGTAAGAAAGAATGAAGTTGAGGAATAGCAACATTTCTAATTCTTGTCATATTCTCATAAAGTAAAATGTCTACTGTAACTCTCAATATGTTTTACAAATTCCGTTGGAATAACACATGTCAGAAAATTTTTATATTGTGTAATGTGGTAACTATAATAAATATTATATTTTTGTTATCGTTCCTTGTATAACTTGACTTCCTACATTTGGAATAACAAATTATAATCTGTGGAAAATGAAGTCAGTCACTCGGCTTTTTAATGAAGAGACTTACGGCTATTCCCCACCAGAAAGTAGGAAAATGCTCATCCTCAGTCTTACATAGATAGGAATTCCAACATTATTATGAGAACATTGTAAAGACATTTACATCTGTATTCGCTGATGATGGTTTAAAGAAAATCGAAACGTACGAATAATTCGAATAATATAGTATAGATAATTATTGTACATTTATATTCTATGTAAACATTTTTTTAATTATATAGAAATTCGCGCACCAATTTTCGCGCTGTGTATATGTTTTTATTGTTCATGTATTGTATTGGATTTCTGAAATGCTATGCATTAAAGAATATGAAAAAGACATTAATTTACCGAGAGGCTTAATAATTCTTATGTCTGTTTATTAAAATCTGTTTCAAAATAAGTAGACATTAAAGTTTTTTATCTTATTATTTTTAACATAAATAATATCATCGATGTATCTTTTGCATTTACCTGTCAGCGATTATTATAAATGAACATGAACTCTCATTATTTAAAACAAATATTCTTTGTAAGTTTATAATTATTTTTAAATTCCACTTGGTTTTTTTTACAATTCTTTTATTATATAATTAATTTCACCTTTTATACAGATATGTGATATATTTAAATCAACCTTTGACTACACACATAATTTATTAATTAACTCTGTTCTTTCTCGCTGTCCAACAATGAAATAATCTGGTTACCTTTAGACGATTTTTATGAGTTTTATTGCGACATGGCTATATACTTTGTAATTTTTTAAATATATTTTGATGATTTATTTGATATTTATTGTGACATGATTATTCTTATACTTTGTAATTTTATTGTTAGAATTCATCCAACATTTAAATACTTTGTATTAAATTTATATTTTTTGTTTATTTTCTCTACAATTGAACGTAGATTAAAGTTTCATATACATAATAAATATATTACACATAATTCACGTGAGAAAGACAAATATTTTACGATTCCTTATGTCAAATCTATTTCTGAAAATTTCCTTCCCATCTCTAATATGTTTCATTGTAAATTAGCCTTTTCTATTCCCAACACATTAAAAAGTTTTATAAAGAGAGGAAAAGATAAGCTTGATTTCCTATCCAATCAGAATGTTGTTTATAAGATCTCCTATGATGATTGTGAGGCGAGTTATGTTGGTCAGACAAAAAGAAAATTGAGTACAAGATTACGCGAACATATCTCTGACATTAGAAAGAATACGGATCTCCTACTGTCATAACTGATCATCGAATTAATTTTGATAATTTTAAATGGAACGATGTGAAAATTTTAGACTGCGAATCTTCTTATAATAAGAGATTGGTGTCTGAAATGATTCATATTAAAAGACAGAAACAGAGTTTTAATAGACAAAATGATACCGAATCTTTACCTGAAACCTATTCACGGATCATTCAATCTCTTTTTCCTTCTTAACTGCTTTCTTTTCCTATCTATCTCTTCTCTCCTCTCTCTCTCTTCTTTACTTTATTTTCTCCTTCTTATGTTCCCCTTCCTTTTTAGTTTACCATTTCACCTTCCTGTCTTTATATGTTGTACATTACTTTATCTCTTAGCTTCCTAGAGAGATAATCAATTTTGATTCCCATCGCATTGTCTAATCGATAACACATCATTTTGACACACATAATAAGGTATTTATTCTAAATTTATTTGTACTAAATTCAATATATAATATATATAATTAATTGACGGCATTTTACACTTTCTCTATCGACATTAATAACTCTTATGTACATGTCTTATAATATCAAAAATAATTTTTGCCTCTTTCTTTTAATTTTAATTTTATTACTTGAAACTTGTTTAGTACCTTTCTTTTTATTATTTGCGACTCGATTTGTACTTTTCTTATTATTTTTATTTTTATTCCTGTCGTTAATTTATTATTACATTTTGTACTTGCTAACAGAAACATGTTCGTCCTTATTCACATACACAATTCGGAGGAACACATTGTTGTCAACTACAATCTTCTGTTTGGTTTTCTTTCAATTTGGAGCGTGTTTTATAGTTGATACTGCGTCCGAAAACGAATTTTTTATTTAATTTTTATATATTTTATCTACGTAACATTTCTATTGTTATCTTTGCGTCACATTAAAAATGATCCAACAGGGATCGAAACGTTTGTTTTTGTTCACTTGCTAACTGTCAAATTAAATTTTACGTTTTTTAATTTCGTGACATGTTTTATTTCATTTTTTAACTATTTAATACAAATTGTTATTTTATGTTGATTGTTTTAGGCTTGTAACCTTTTGTTCTTTTTATTTATTTTAATTTATTGAGCCTTATTACTTTTATAATTTATATTTTTTTATTCAATTTGGCTGATGAAGACTTAGTATAGTCGAAACGTTCCATGTTATCAATATGACATCCAATATTAATTTATGATGTAATGGGAAATATTATATATATTTTTTAAATTAGTTTTTTTGACTCATGTTTGACTCATCTACATTTTTTTTTCAATGTTTGAATCAGCTACATTTTTTATTTTTGTAATTCTTTATAGATATGTCATACAGAAATTTATTCCTATCGTGTTCTTTGCATAGATTTTCACAGAATTGGCAAGCGGGAAATTAACATTAGACACAACTAGATTGCATGACATTATTGTCGATTTAATCCCATTTATGAAATTTTTGATTCAAAAAAATTAGACTTTGTATCAAGGAAGTCGAATACAAACCCACAGATAATTTCTTGTAGAAATACAGAAAATGATATCCTTCTTATCGTTTTCTTCGCATAGATTCTCATAGGGTCGGCAAGTTGAAAATTAAAGGTGAGTAAAGTGTTTTCAATTATTTAATAAATTACTGTACCCAGGAATTTCTGATTGAAAACTATTTATTTTTAATAGTACATATTGTGACGTGACGTTTTCATATCCGTCATTGTGTCGCGAATAAGCCAAGTGGATCCTGGATCTTCCTGGCTCTTGAGGGAATGAATTTGCATGCGGCGCTGACTTTCAGCCGTCACATTATTTTATTTTTTTGCACTATCTTTTACAAAAATCTTTAATTAGTGAATTGGAGCGAGAATCGGAGCTGTATATGTGTGTGGATTGTATCGAGCTATTTTACCCGATTGCTAGTAGAAAAGAGGACCGCTAAAGAAGACCGAAGGGGCTCCGGACTACTCCCAGTGACGAGGGTACGCAGGTCGTATCTTTTATTATTTTTGCTATCTACGTCTGTTGCATCCTTTTAGTGACGATCATGTTTTACAGGAAGAAAATAAAAGCTGGCGAAACTCCAAGGTGCAAGTCTCATATGAGGAAAAGCTGCACGTGCTTCCATAATGATGCATAATGATTCCATAATGATTCCCAGTGGGACAGCTAAAATCGTCCGCCAAGAAAATCACAGCGGCCTAAGACTCGATTAAGAACTGTGCAAGGCAGGATGCACTCCATGTGAGAAATAAAAGGAATTAATCCAGAGAAGGCTACCCTGACGAAATTCAGATTCCGCGCCAATTTGCGCAACGTTACACGCAGGCCCGATTCGCAGGATCGCGCGACACGGCTATCGGCCAATCAGACGAGATATCTCGATCCCGAAGGACTTTATGGCCTGCGTGTCCTCTGCCGGCCCTATCGAAATCACTTGTGTTGTGGCATGAGCTCCGAATCGATTATAGCGAGAGGATCCCGGCTACGATAGTGGTACACTGCAGAGAGCGGGAGAACTCAGCTGCCGAATCTGTCGAAGGGACTGAGAAGGAGGATTTACCAGTAAGATAAGCGTTAAAACATTGTGAAGCTGCCAATCTTCAATATCGCGAAATCGAGTGAACCGCACGTGCCGAATTCGTGCCGAAAGGCTATGGCCCGTATGAGGAGCTACCGCGAGTAATTAATCTTTTGGATGCCACGTGTCGTTCGTTCGAATCGCCTAGATTATTGTATTCTCTTTTTGCGTAATGCTCGCCGCCCTCTTGCCACAACCTTGTCGCCGTGTTTCGTTTTACGCGTAATTGCATGTTGGATCGCCATCTCGTATCGTACGCAGCAGTTTTGAGTCGTGACCTTCGATTTCTGCGTTAACGAGGCTACTTTTCCATAAAGCTGAGGAGATTATTTGTACGACATTTGCAAAAAAGTCGCGATTATAACTGTAGTATTTGTTCGATTGGCGAAATTATAGCGACTCTCGTGATAATAGCATATCTATCTTCATCCTATTATTTTGTGTTATGCGATTCAACAGCTTCCGATTATAGCAAGCTCATATCACAACCGAAATAAGAATAATCGTAGTTATGTCGCGTACATAACGTTTGCCTTAATGTATCGCTAAGAGATCAAACATCTTTTATTTTTTTATTATTAAGTGAGGTGTAATTCTTATAATTTCTCTCTCGTCTTCCGATTTATTTCCGCTTAGGACAACCCACCTTCTCTGTACAGAAAAAAGTATTTGGTTGTCATAAGCAAAATTTGGTAAATCTAAATAATTAGCTTAAAATAGATTCAATCAAATATTTGGTTACTCCAATCAAAAAATTTGATTCCTCCTATTTAGTTCCTGTAATCAAAATATTTCTCTTTCTGTAAATAAAAATATATTTGTGATAATAATATTTTAGTAGAGTCATACTTATTCTAAATTACAATTTTCAGTATACTGACAAAAATGTTTGATATAAATAACAACTTATTTGGTTGATATGTGATTTATAAAATCTTTTTTATGTTTTATTTATAAATTGTGTCATTCTAATAAAAATTGCTTAGAATAACCAAATTATAATTAGAACACAATTTATTAAAAAATAAAGTTTTTTTATAAGTTATTACATATTAATAAATATTCACATCAAAATTTCTCTCAGTGTAGTATTAAAATAATTGATTTAAAGGAATAACAAACAATTAAAAATAAAACATTTTATTCTTCTATCACAAAATAATCGTTGATTTTACTAAAGAAGTAATCCAACTAATAGACGTATTACATTTTAGATTTTTCCATTTATTTGTAAATGAAATGCGATAAGCATATAAATGACTTGAAAAATTAGTGTTTTTAATATTCGTTCAACAAGAAACAACTTGTTTGTTCTATTTAAATAAATAAAGTGAATGTACCAAAAACAGATAACATGTTTCTTTCTCTCTCTGTATATACATATATGTATATATTGAAACACTTAAAT
>JAANIB010003070.1:220774-251572 GCA_017607565.1 Acromyrmex heyeri | reverse complement strand
ATATAAAATTATATAATTTTATTTTTATTTGTAAAATTATAAAAATTATAAAAATCTTTGTCTTACTTTTGTAATTTCTGTCAGTAGTTTCCTCTTCTCAAGGAAACAGCATATCCTTCCAATGGTCGATATTATTTGAGACACATCTGTCTCATTTATAGTAAAAAAAGCTTTTTTAAAATGTCTTCCTCTAACACATAAAATGTGAAGATGAGAACCATGGAAATTTTTTTCAAAAATACTCAGAAAGTCTGTATTTCTTTTCAGAATTTTTCATATGTGCTTTTTTGGATTCTGAAATACTCTAAGATATTTAAAAAATTGAGAAGTTTTTTAAAAAGTTTGGTATAACATAGAAATTCTGAAAAATTCTGAAAATTCTGAAATTTATATAAAAATTCCAAGAAAAATTTTATCATTCTGATAAAATTCTGATCGTAATTCAACTATTTTAGTTTCATAAAGACGTCTGGCAACAAATTAAAAAATGCGTTGTATATTTAGGACTGCCATCCGTCGTCTAAAGACTATGATTACATTTGTGTTCGTATATATGTATGATATATATGGCCATATATAGAGCTGTTATTCGTAGTTTTTTCTTCGGAGACCGTCCTTTTTTAGGGCGTTCGTGAATGGGAAGATTTTTCCAGAATTATCACTTATAATTATCCCGGATATCTTCGAAAAATCTCCCGGAACGTTTCCGCATGCCCTAAAAACGGTCTCCGAAGAAAAAAAACTATGAATAACAGTTCTACATATATGGTACACAAATACGAACACAAATGTATCAAAAATATATATACACGAAAGTATGTACCCTTATAAAAATTTTTCACCGTTTTTAGAGCTCATATGGATCGTTTTTAACCGGTTTTTAGCCCGTTTTTAGCCTGTTCCTACCCTTTTCTTGCACTCATTCGCGGTGTATCACGAGGAACGATAACGAGTATAAACGAATGAGTATTTTTGAGGAAATTGCCCGTTTTCAATATTCGTTTTTCCGCAGATGAGCGAGGAACATATACGCGAGTATGATCATGAGTCTTTTTGAGTAAATTGTCCGTTTTCAGTGTCCGTTTTTCAGCTGGTAAGGGAGAACATGTTAATACATACCTCTTTTAATAATCATTTATTTATCGCGTTTATTAATTATCACATGAATTTTACATTAAACGATTAAAAAGTATTTTATTTTAATATTTATATATATAATAATTTTTAAATATTTTATACTGTTACGTCCTACAGACGCCACGATTCTTTTCTTCGGCTCCACGTCGCGATTATGGTTGGAGTCTGCGAGACTCGAGCGGAGCCTTCTAATAACAATCTGACAGAACTGAAAAAAGGGACCGGACAGGCTCCATGAAAACTCGTAAACGCCAATCAACCCGGAAGGAATAACAACCTTAATGCAAGCCCGAAAAGGGACAAGATTGCAAAAGACATTATAAATGCACCGAAGTCACGCAATAGAAATCTAAGCTTTGTCGTCCCAGACTGATCAACAATTTCATCTTAGGAAAACAGGCACCACGTCGCGCTTAAAAATTCATAAAACGCATGGGATAATTTCCCACGGTAGCATTATCTAAGATCAGACTCGCGACTGACAATGGTTGCCCTGCATGCAAAACTAGTGCACGGTAACCATCTGTTTACCTAGCCATATTTTCCGCGAGGATAACAGAATTCGTCATCCGTCTGAAGCAATCTTGCCTCTTTAAAGAAAAACGTAAATCATTTCTTTTCTTCTCGAAATTCCTCTAACGATGCACTTTAGATTAACAACGATAGGATGCTATAAAAATCGTAAATCTCGCATGACATTGCAACTAACTTTTGCATCCTAGACAAAGGGCACAATGCTCTTTTTTCGGAGTATAAATAGAGGTCTCGCGGAAGCACAGAGCGTCAGTACAAAACTCAAAATCACCCAGTGTTCACGTCAGTGAAGTTCGCGAGTTAAACTATTGTCGGGATCAGCTGCAGGCAGTGCGGAAATCCTACAGAATCCGCGATAATCACGCCAGTTCGCGTTTTTATTACAAGTGCGAAGAGAAAAAGATAAATTGTGGACAAATCATCATTGCGATTACCAGGCATATGCCACTCTGACTGCCCTTCTGGTGCTCTCCGTGGGCAACGGACCTCCTCGGTCACATACCAACCAGTAGCTACCCGAGATCTCAAGGACAGCCAGCTATCCAGTAAATCGCCCTACCATTCCTTCCGGTTCATGCCCACGTCTTCCCGCATAGAAACAACATGTATACGCATTTATTCCGACGAAACATATATATATTTTACCCTTCGGATTGTAGTGCGTACTAGTACGTCCATTAGAAAACGGGAACGGACTCCTTACATCCGGAGGAGTAGGCGGAACCGTCCCCTTGGCTAAGCCACAACCGACCGACGACCAATTTCTCGAGGTTTCCTACTCACCAACATCAGAACAGACACAACCTTTAGACCTCACCTCTCCCCCTGTCGATCTCGTCATCCGAGAAATTCTAAACTATTCCCCTCCTCCTCTCGAGGAACGATTCCCTCTCCCTCCTTCTTTTGAAGAAGGATTTCCTTTCCCTCGTCTTTTGGATCAGCTCCCAACTCCTCCTTCTCAATCAAATCCCGAGCCGATCGACTGAAATCGGCTATTTAGACTATATTTGTCCCCCTCCAACGAAGGGGATAGAATAGTCACAGTCTATATCCTAGGGAACTCCACCGTCCTGTACAAGCACCTCATCCCGATGTGCTCCTGCATCACTTTCCTCGCTTCCATTACCCAATAATTTTTTCCTCTTCTACACACACTTACACACACACACACACACACACACACACACACACATATACGCACATCTCCATAACGTATTGAATACATGTACAAGGATAAAATTTCTTATTTTTATGTAAAAAAAAAAGTTTATTGTGTATAAATATTTTATATAACCTTAATATTCCTTCTTTTTTATTATTAATAAATGTAAGTTAGTATATTTCCCTAGCTGTCATTTATTGGAATCACCTCTCGCATTCCTTTCCCTTTAAATACCTGAGGTCGCACGAGGTCCAGTCCCGGGTCAAAAGGATTAAGTTCTTTGACCCAAAAAGTAGAACCGACGTTCGCACTATCCCTCGGAACAGGTGTCATAGCGTCCCTTCGGGACGTTGACCCATATTCCGGGACCGAAAAGGTGCGTGCGACTTACAAGTATTCGCCTCTGTGCGTATACCTGTGAGATTGAGTCTAATCGTCCTTCCATACCCTCTCCATTCTCCCTCATTGTCTCCTTCACCGAATTGTTAAGGGTTTGGACGTAACAATACAATATCTAATAAATTGAAATATGGAATTCAAACAATAAAGTAACTCTGATATTTATATACACTGCGCGCCAAGATTTACGCCACAGAAATTAGAAAGAAGGAATTGAAATAATTTGCAGGCAACCACTCTATTATATACGCCTTTATGTTATATTAGTATTGTAATTTTAATTTTTTACTGTAATATTGAAAATACTATTATTATGTCAGTTGAATCGATTTGTCAATGTAATAAGTAGCGTAACTGTATATCATATAATTCATTAAATCATTACTATGGACAGTAGAAAATACTTGGTTATTTGATGATATATAGATATAGAGAGATGATAAAAAACGAAGTATAGCAAAATACAAGTGCTTAACTTCATTCTCCGTTCGGCTTGATGTGATATATCTTCACCTGGGCTGCATTCAGGAATTACGCCTAGATAACTGTAGGGTACATTTTTGCTATAATATATGTGACGTAACCGATAACTTAGAGTTTTGAATATACGGAATTTTTAGCGGGTCGGATTTATGCCCAAAACGCATACACAGTTTAGATTAAATATATTAAATTTAATGCATTAGATAAAACATACCTCCTCACACCATAATTTTCGTAATGAATGCAAGATTAGAATTATCATCTATTATTTTTAATATATCATATATTCACCATTCATATTCCTTAATAAAAAGTTTGTAAACACATTTAACAAATTACTGCGTCATTTTACGTTGTATTTCTAATTATTATTTATAAATCTTTTATAAGTCGTATATTCTGAGATCCCTGTGTATGTATGTAGGACATGATAAATGCAAAAATTTTTAAAAATTTCTTATATCATATTTAATTTTACATAAAAACTAAATATTTCTTATTTCTAATTTTTTTGGTAGTAGACGTTTTTATTAGAATAATATATTTAATCTTAAACATAATAAACAATACTTGATAAATTAAGTTTTCGATAAATGCGACATACATATCGGAGTTACTCTAATATCATCATATATTATGTATGTATATGTATTATACATATGTACCGTTTGTGCGTGTGTATGTATGTGTTTATATACCTATATCTGTATAACATTACATATATTTGTATACAATGTATTAAATATAATTACTTTTGTAAGATGTATATAAGTAAGCACAACAGAGCGAATATCGACACAGGAGTTGTGGTTCAGTAGAAAAGTGGCAGCCTTATGGAGCAAACTTGGAGACCAGACCTTGGTTCGAATCTCAACAGGAGCGGAGCTAATTTTCTCTCTATTGTACTACTCTCGGTTTACTACAAATTACGAGTGATAAAAAAGTGCAATGTGAGTGACAAGTGCTAAATGAGTATTTTGCACTCATATACGTTTTTTCTCTTCAAATTTACACAGCACGTATTTACCACTCAAAAATACTCATAATGTATACGTTTTTACAACTTAGACATACTCGTGTTCTGCATGAGTTCAATCCGTTTTAACCACTCATTTTTATGGAAAAATTCCTGTTTGCGACCTAAAAATGGAGTCACACTCATTAAGTAAAATGCACGTTTTTACCACTCAAATTAACCGTTCGCGCGGGCTAAAAACGGGCTAAAAACGATAAAAAATTTTGATAAAGGTATCAAAGAAATGTATTGAAGAAGGTATGAGAAAAAAAGAAAAGAAGGCACAAATGAAGCCATTTGTGTTCCCGTATGTACTTACCAATACATCGATCGATACCATTTCGACATTTCCATTTGTCCAATGTTGTTCTGATGAATTCTTTATCATCAGTTATTGCATAAAAAATTTTCCATGATCACAACACAGCAAAACGGCACACTTAAACACGGCAACACAGCCACTAACAGCACTAACATATGAGCCAACTGAGCAAACGCAACGATCGTTCATTCTCTGCGCTCGGCCCATGCATGATATACAAACAAATCCGAACAAAAACTATGCATTTGTTTCCATGCACGCGCGCCACATATTCATACGCGTCAGGCGCGTGCAATTGAAAAGAATACACATTTAACTGAGTTTTAGGGCCGTTATTCGTATACAGTCGATTCTTATATTTAAAATCATCTTTAGTATAAACTTAAAATGACATAAGTCAATCACAGAATCATATTATATCACCTTAAGACTCCTGATTAGTCACGGCGGCCATGTTGAAATCGTGACGTCAGAAGCGAAAAATGACACGTTAATTTATGTTGCATGCCATTTTTAAATAAAGACAATTCGGATAAAAGGAAATGACGAGATCACTTTAAAATATTTGTAAAAATCGAAAACTGTCCTTTCCTCCCTTGACAGTCAGTAAATAGTCGTAAAAAGCACATAAAGTAAGCCTATATTTGGGCATGGTCCGAAGCTGTTGAAACGAGTAAAATATACACTTTTACATATAAAATTCCACGATAACTTTAGTTTTCATCAATAATTACGACTTTGATAAGTTAAACACAGTNATATGCTTTTACATATAAAATTCCAAGATAACTTTAGTTTTCATCGATAAGTACGAACAAGTTACATTTTCACAATTAAGCAAATAATAACGAAATGGCACGCAACATAAATTTCGTCGTCAAAACGTCACTTTTCCACGCCTATAAGTTCGGCCATTTCGTGGTGCGGCACTGTGACACACAAACAAGCACGAGCTCATGTCCATATGCTCGTCTGCGGCGCGTCGAAAGCGTGAACGAGACAGCGAGCTCTTTCTCACACTAGTCGCTTGTTTCAAGCGACCGAAAATGCTTTCTCGGTAATCTCTGCCACTCGGCGGCCCTTGGCATCAATATGGAGCGGAGGGTATTCTAAATAACATATAAGTTTTAATAAATTGTAATAACAGTGTACCCTTTCCCTTAATCCCGAATAGTAAGTCATATTAAAACGTAAGTTTATGAGATATTTAATGATTTACAATTTTTCATGCGCGTTATATAGTATATCTCTCGAGTAGCAAGAATAGTTCAATAGAAGTAGAATTTTACCAGAATTATAAATCAGCATTTCTTTTCACGAAAGTCTCGAAAGGCCATCAGAAAAGAATGCGTATGCTCGAGACTCGAGACATGAAGAAAATCGAAATGCGAAAAAAATCGAACAATTGCAAACGTTTTTCGCTTATAAAACAAAAGATATTTGATTGTATGAAAAAAATTCGATGTAAAAAATGTAGGTATTCGACATACCTACAAAATGAGACATGAAACATTAAAATCGATCTATTAGTTCAGCAGAAAAAAAATAAAAAACACCTTTTGATGAAAAAATCCTTTTCTTTACTCGCTCGCTGTACATTGAGATTTAAACGCAAAGCTTTGAAATTCTCATAAAATGTAGTCCTTGTAATGATGAACAAATCTAGCTCTGAACAAGCCTGAAATGTTCATTAGTTTTTGCCATTAGTTTTTGTTCATTAAAAATCTGTATGTGGAAAATTTAATTTCTTCATTTTTTTTATAGTCGCACAGCAATTTACAGGGGTGATTTTTCTTCTTCAAAAGTTGCACCACACTTAATAACAAAACGATATTTGCAGTTAAACTATTATAAAATGATTTTATCGTTTTCCGTATAAAAAAATGGAAATAATTTCGTTAATGCATCATATCAAATAGCCGTGCAAAGCATTCGAAATCTGACATTTTTTACAAATTTAAAAAAAAATTACCCTACGATTAGGAGCCAAGATAATAATTTTTTTTTTTTAATCGCTGTGACTCTAGCTTTTAAGATTAAGAGTTCCGTTTAGAACTAATTTATCAAGGAAAAATTGAATTTGCTGTTAAAAAAATCTCGAATTGTAAGTATGAAATTTTTCGTTTAAAAAATTATTTCTTTTTGAATTTTTATTTTTTCGATTTATTACTAAAAAATCACGTTTTTAAATTCAAAAAACAATTTTGTATTGATAATTCCATACATTTAATTATGCAATTGGACACTTTTTACAGCATATTAAATAAAGAAACATAACTAATGTGCTTAAATTTGTTAATAAGATATGCGTCCATCCGTCCATATGCAAACCTGATTTTTAAGTAATAAACCGAAAATAAAAATTCAAGAAAGAAAAAATTTTCTAAACTAAAAATTTCATAATTACAATTCGAGATTTTTTTAACAGCAAATTCAATTTTTCCTTGATAAATTGGTGCTAGACGGAACTCTTAATCTTAAAAATTAGAGTGATTTAAAAAAAAAAATTATTATCTCTCCTAATAATCGTAGGGTAATTTTTTTTTAATTTGTAAAAAAAATGTCAGCCACTCTATTCTCAATAATATAGTTTCTACTCCAATTAACTTATTTCCTACTGAAGAGAGATTACCAAAATTGGAGAAGAGTACTAAAAGAATTTTTGTCTTCTTCCCAACATCATCTTTACTCGTGCAGACAAGGACAATGTAACTGTTGTATTAGACAAAGATTTTTTTCTTAGCAACGTTAACGATATGTTGAATGACAGAGAGACTTATGCAGTTATAAAAAAAGATCCTACCAAGAAACTCACATCTCTCAAGACTTTGCTCTCATGATGGGAAACTTGTATTTATATCAACGATTCGAAATATAAATATTTATACAGTAGCGATGGAATTCTTCCCAGGGCATATGCACTTCCTAAAATTCACACATGAAATTGCCCTTTTAGGATCATTGTTTCGTCTATTGATTACATGTTTTGGCTTCCTTTTCACAAAATTATATGATTCTCTTCCAAAAGCTGAGAGTCATATTAAAGATGTTTTCAGCTGGTTGATAAACTTAAAGGAATTTACTTCAATGATAATTACAAATTAATTTCTCTAGATGTGGTATCATTTTTTATAAATATACCAATAGACTTAGCAGTGAACTGTATTAATGGACTTACATTTCAAAAAAATGTGCACTTCCAAAAACAGAATTTCTAACTGCAATTAGATTTGTTCTCGATTCGACTTTTTTTGTATTTGATAACATTATTTATAAATAAAATTTGATACCTGTATTTTCCTCTGTCTCCCATCGTTACGGACTTGGTAATGCAAAGACTGGAAAGATCCACTTTGATGTTGTTTGGGGACAATGTACTTTTTTATTATCGGTATGTTGACAACTTCTGCGCGGCGATTTTGAATTCTAAGATGGATTCTTTTCTCAGCACGTTCCATCTTTGTTTATAATTTACCATGGAAGTCGGAGATAATTGATTAAATTTTCTGGATGTTTCTGTTATCATTAAAGATAATCATTTGATGTTTGATTGATATCATAAACCTACATTTTCAGGCAGATTTAAAAATTTTTTTTCTAACCATCCAATGTCCCAAAAGAAAAGCATAATTTTTAGTTTAGTGGACAGAGTTCTTTTGTTGTTTGGATCCTGTTTTTTCATGCAAAAAATATTACTCTTATTATAAACATTTTGATAGAAAACATTTTCTGCTTAAGTTCATTGTTGATATTATTAATAATAGAATCAAGGATATCACTCGGAAAAAGGTATCTAAAACTAATAACTTAGAGAACAATAAAGAATCTATTAATCCATCTTGGTTCACAGTGCCTTATGAATCGATTTTAACAAAAAAATTCAAACAACTCAATAGAAATGATATAAGGTCTCAAACCTAATAATATTATACTTACAACAAATTAAAGAAATTTATCAAAGTACATAAAGATCCTTTGGACTCTTTCTCGAAGACTAATATTGTTTATAAGATAAACTGCAATGACTGTGACAAATCACACACATCTTACGTGGGACAAATGGGGAGGAAGCTGAAAATTCGGATTTCAGAACATCGAAATCATATTCGTTGGAACACCAGTTCTATCGGTAATAACAGATCGTCGATCACAATTGGGTCATGATTTTGATTGGAACAATATTCATAATCTTGGATGAAAGACCGATTTACAATAAACCTTGTCTCAGAGATGCTTAAGGCTCCTGACTACTCAATCAAGAACTCTGCGTTGACGGTGGCGACACAGAATCAGATAGCGGTCTGGCGAAACAGTAGCCACACACTTAAACTGAAACCCATGTCTGTGTGCTCGCTTGCGGCGCGCTGAGAGTGAACAAGACAGCGAGCTCCTTCTCACACTTGTTTCAAACGACCGAAAATGCTTTCTCGGCAATCTTAGCGGCCCTAGGCATCAATAAGGAGCGGGGGCATTCTAAATAACATATAAGTTTTAATAAATTGTATTAATAGTGTACTCCTCCCATTAATCCAGAATAGTATAAATCATATTAAAACGCAACAGTTTACGAGTATTTAATTGTTTACGATTTGTCATGCGCGTTATATAGTATACCTCTTTTTCAGAAACTCGAGTAGGAAGAAGAATTCAGTAGAAGTAGAATTTTAACAGAAAAAAATTATAACCAGTATTTCTCTTCACTCGAAAGGCCATCAGAAAAGAAATGCGTATGTTTAAAATTCGAGACTTGTGAAGAAAGTATGCAAAAAAAATCGAATAGTTGCAAAAAGCACGTTTTTCGCTTATAAAACAAAAGATTGTAAGGAAAAAAATTCGGTATAAAAGGAATAGGTATTCGAAATACCAAAATGAAACATGGAATATTAAAATCGATCTATTAGTTTAGTAGAAAAAAAAATATCGAAACAAACCTTTTCTTCACTCACTCTGTGTTCATTGAGATTTAAACGCAAAGCTTTGAAATTCTCATAAAATGTAGCCCTCGTAATGACGAACAAATCTAGCCCTAAACAAGCCTGAAATGTTTATTAAGTTTTGCAAAAAGCTTTGTTCACTAAAAACCTGTCTGCGAAAAACTTAATTTCTTCATCTTTGAGCAATCGCACAGTAATTTACAGGGATTTTGCTTCTTTAAGAGTTGCACTCTCACGTACGCTTAATAAAATGATTTTTTTGCAGTTAAAACTATTATAAAACGATTTTAAAAAGTAGGTATCTTTTTTCGTATAAAAAAACGGAAATAATTTCGTTAATATGCATCGTATTAAATAGCCGTATGAAGCATTCGAAATCCGACATTTTTTACGAATTTAAAAAAAAACATTACCTTCTGATTATTAGGAGCCGAAATAATAATTTTTTTTCAAAAAATCACTGTAGTTCTAGTTTTTAAGATTAAGAGTTCCGTCTGGCACCAATTTGTTAAGCAAGAATTGCTGTTAAAAAAATCTCGAACCATGAAATCTTGTAACCATGAAAATTTTTATTTTCGGTTTATTACTAAAAAATCACGTTTGAGTATGGAACGCATATTTGATTAACAAATTTAAGTCACTATGTTTCATTATTTAATATGTTGTAAAAAGTGTACAATTGGATAATTAAATGTACAAAATTGTTTTTGTGAATTTAATTGTAGATGCAAAAATGACATATAAAGAAATAATTAATAAGTAATTTGCTAAATATTAGTGTAACTGTTAAAGATATACAATAACACTAACTTTCGCAAATATAAAAGTAAATTAGTGTTACATGAAAAATATTTTGCAACTATATTCAACAGTTACACTAACATTTGGCAAATTATTTATTATTTGTTTACATATGTCATATTTGCATTTGCAATTAAATTCATAAAAATAATTTTGTACTGATAATTCCGTACATTTAATTGTCCAATTAAAAAACATAGCTAATGTGATTTAAATTTGTTAATCAGACATGCACTCCATACTCAAACTAATTTCTTAGTAATAAACCGAAAAAATAAAAATTCAAGAAATAAGAAATTAAAAATTTCATGATTACAATTACTTTGCGAAACATTTGGTTAAATTATTTGTTTATATCGAGCTATCCCAGATTTTTAAAAATCAGGTTTCCACATCAATTTATTGTTGAGAAAATATAAATTTAGCAAATTTTAACACACAAAATCAAATATGCGCGAATCGCCAAGCGGACCAATCTTCTCCACTCTACTGCGCGCCGGCTTTCCTACAGGGTTGTTTTGTTTAAAAACTTTTTTTTAAACAAATGTTTAAAACATGTTTTAAATATCAGATTAAATTATACATGCTTTTTTTAAAACAATCTAAGATTAAACTTGTAGAGTGGGGAATAAGGCTTACGCGGAGCATTGCTGTCTTATCTTAAGGAAACAAGCGAGTATAGGTTCTACCAAACCTTGAAGAGTATTGATTGGTCCTGAAAGGACACTCTCACATTCATTTCCAAAATATAAAAGGAGCTGCCAAAAGCAGAAATTTGTCAGTCAAGTCATTCAAGTCATTCAATGCATTCAAGTCATCCAATTTATTCAATTCTTTCAATTCATTTGAAAAGCAGAAGTAGAAACCTATCCAGTATAGTTAGATCAAGATGAGAACTATCCTCGCGCTTCGTCAGTAACACACTCGTATGTTTTTCTTTTCGCATTGTTCTATTTTTCTTATTAAACCAAAAAAAAACTGAATTGAATCGGCTGAAACCTAAATCTCTGCTCTGCGTCTCATTCAATTACATACAAGTACGTATACATTAGTATCCGAGGGACTGTTGCGACTGTCGCTGCCAATAGCGTGGCCCCCGTCTTACGGCAGTTCTTCGAAACATTGATAATTCTTTCGTATTACCTCCATATTATATCCATTCTACTAAAGGCGAACGAAGACAGCAAGAGAAGAGATTTCAAATAAAATCAGTTCTCATTTCAAATCACGATCCTTTCCCTTATTTCCAAAAATTAGCGCAGTTATTAGATCAAAACAAATCGGCAGATTCAATCCGCGAACGCGTATATACTCTCAAGAAATTGGAGATCAATCTCACGTTTCCTAACTACAAGGACATTCGAAAAGCCAATCCACATAGATTCGCCTATAAACTTCGTAATCTTTTTGGCATCGGGTTCAAGATTACCCTTCCAAATAATTCCCAAATAATCCAATCCTTTCCAATGAACATTCTTAATCGCACAACTTGATCTTCGATCCCCGGGTAAATTGCTTAAATGCATTAACTCAAAAAAGGAAAACGGAGAAAATTTCAACAGCGACGTGACGTAACATGTTTCAACTGTAACAGCTTGTTGCTGGGCTTTAGATTCAACTATTTTTACATCTCGACTTACAATAACTTTTTGAATTCCACGCTGCCAAACACGATAAGTCTTTTGTTTTGATATATAATCGACCAAAACTATCTCTTGACTCTTTTTCTTAAATTTTCCTTGTTTTTCGTTGATCAAGATGTATGCGTTGCTACAGATGATGCGCAAATACGAAATATTTAGCTTTTTACCAGTCCACAATTCAGTAGGAGTCCTTCCATCCAGTCTCTCCAGTAAAATTAGAATTAGATTTCTCAGATGTGCAGCTATGTGAACGGCTTCACAATCCTTGAGGCTCACTATCCTTGAGGAAGTTCAGCTCCGGCCATTATTGTTCTGGCCATTTCAATGATAGTTCTATTCTGACGTTCTGCACAACCATTTTGTTCGGGACAATACACGGTTGAGAGTTCGTGTACAATAGAATGTTCTCGAAGTACTTTTTTCATATCATTTCCGGTGAATTCTTTTGCGTTGTCTGAACGTACATACTTGATCCTATGTCTAGCTGCATTAACCTCAGCAATGACATCTCGCAACAATTTCGACTTTTGATTTTATTGTGTATACAAAAACCATGTCCGTACAGTCAACGAAAAGTGCCATGAATCTAGCTTTGCCGAATGACTCAGTTGACATCGGGTCATATATGTCAAAATGTATGAGTGCATCTGGTTCACTAAATCGAGTGTTTGAATAGCTGAAAGGTTTTCGACACTGCTTGCCAAAGACACATGCCTCGCAGAATTGACTTTAATTGTTGACTTGCCAATTACTTGCATGCCATCTACAGCTGAACCATTAGTCATTTGTTGAATTAGTCTTGTAGTTGACATGACCGAATCTTTCATGCCACACTTGTTCATTGGCTGCTCTTACAGCTAAATTTGCTGATGCGTCAATAATTGTCTCGAAATCCATTGAGTAAAGATCATCCGATACACGAATGCCACAGGCGATAACATTTTTATTGGAAACTAGCTTAATTCCTGTTTTATTCAATAGAGCATCAACACTGTTGTCAGCTGCTGCGCCTATACTCAATAGATTCTTGCCTATGTTAGATACAAATAAGACGTTATATAGCTTGTATTGTACCTTTCGACTATCAACTGTTGACATTTTCTCATCCGATGGCATGAATTACTTGATTGTTTCCGACTGTAACTTCAAATTATCCTTTCTGAATTGATTCGAAGTTGTACATCCAATCGCGCCGATGTGTTATGTGATGTGTTGCTCCTGAGTCCACATACCATTTATCTTGTTCTAATTTTTGAATCAAACTATTCGCCATTACAAATGCTTGTCCAGACGTTATTGACGCTGTGGATTTCTCCTGTTTTTTTGCTTGCTCAGCCTTAAATTTTCGACAATCACGTTTGATGTGTCCAACTTTTTTTACAATAAAAGCAAGTTTGTTGTTCTTTCTTCTTCGAATTCTTGTTTGACTGATTTTTGGCCTGAGTTACTAAAGCGTTGCCTGTATCTATTTCAGTAGTAACACTGGATACATTTTCATCAGTTGCTCTCTCAATTTATCAAATGTAAGTATTACACCAGTGGCTGCTTGTATATAATAACTTGACCTGAAACTATCAAATCGTGGTGGTAAATCGTTGATTAATTTGGCAACCATACCTGATTCTGAAAGTTCTTCACCAGCTGTCTTCAATTTTTGACGAATTACGGCCAATTGAGCACAATAACTAGCAATACTCTGAATTGCATTCGATCAAACTCTTGATTGAATAAATATTTGTTCTCATTTGATTTCGCTTCATGGATTGACATAATCTTGAGCTATACCTTCCATACAGTATCACAATCTCGAATTGCTGCATAGTCGTCGAACAGTGTACATGTAAGTATTCGTTGCGCCTTACCGTCTAACCTCATTCATGCCTCGACATCTTTCTCATTACCAGCTCCCGTTGGACACTTGACTGTATCATCGACATGACCTGTCGCACCAATACTTTTCAGGCACGAAAGTACCTCATACTTCCAATGCTGATAAGTGTCTTTGGTTAACGTTGATAATTTAAAATCTTCCGTCTTCATCTTGCAATACGAAGAAAGGCAGCACACAGAATCGTAACCTCAAAATCAACTTTAGTAAACTAGCCACCAGTTCCGTCTGCACTAGTACCGTGCTGGGCACGAAACCTGTTAAGCTATTTTGTATAAATAACTAGATACAAATGAAATATAGAATAAGTGATTTATTGCAATTACTCAAGTGTATTATAACTTTAGATTAGCCGTTAAAGTAAAGGTTTTTGAGTCAGAACTAACTGTCGGAAGTAAGCAATAAGATAAGGTAAGGTAACGGTAAGTGACTCCATGAACTAAAAAAAGGACAAGACAGAATAATCCAAAAGAAACTAACTGATCATTATATGAAACGTAATTGACGTTAGATCGCATTTCTCTCAACAAATACATGGTTTTTCTCAATTGTCGGACTATGAGGTGAGTTTTTACCAGAAAGACGTATTATGCTTGTTTTAAATAAAAAATTTTAAGTTCGATAACTTATAACGTTTTTCTGTTTTTTTATGTTCTCTCTAGAACAACGAGAAATTTTCGCAATCAGTCAATCAATCGCTTGACGAGCAATTTTCTCTGTTTTAACACTCATCTAATTATGTAACGAAACAGTCGTTTTTTTAATTTTTGAATAATATGTTTTACTGCGCCGAAAAAATTTTTTTGTACATTTGAAGAGTGCCTAAATATAAGGTCGAAACATATATATGTAATTGTATTCTAGCGTTTTAACTTTGTACTTTTTGATTTATTATTTTTATCTTTAATTATACTTATGTTAAATGAATAATGGAGACTTATTAAGTTTTTTCTGACTCTTATTAGCCTTTTATATCTTCTTGTCAGATTTTATACAAACATGTTACAAAATGCATTTATCTAATAATAGCAAACATTTCTTTTTACTAAAATAAATTTTAAATTGATGTTAAAGAAATTAAGCAAATAATTTACACTAATTTAAACAAATTGTGAATTTTCTTTTCTCTATAACAGATTTGGTTGACACAAATAAAAAGTTTCATATCGCCAATAATGTGTCTATCAAATATTTTGATTGCAGTAAAAAAAAATAATTTTTTCTGTCATGCTCATTTCGGAGCTGAGCAGTCGGCTATCGTCCATCGCAATTGAGAATAATTACCAAAATAAAGAAAAGTTAAGAAGAGTGGCACGCTCTCTCGTGTCTGGCGCCCTCGATTTAGAGAAGTTCCGCGATAATTCAGTGCGTGGCTATCGACTTTGAGTATTGAGGTAAGATCACTGGCTGTCAAATAACATTAATATAAAACGTAACGAAGTTGTACCGTCAATCGAGATTACAATCACAATACACGACGAATTATCTTTCAAATAATCTATAAGAACTATACATATCGATGTAATAATTTCGAATTAAATACCGTACGACAGATAGCATGGGATCAAAATCGATAGGATATCTAGTGTGTTATCTGTATAAAAAAATAATCAGATTGAAATTAAACACACTACAAATTGTATTATTACATTCTTATAAACTATTAGACAACGATATTGAAATATAGATTGATATAGAAATCCTATCGATCTTAGTCGTTTCCTGTAGAATTTTTTTTATTAGGGATATGCAAAAAGCATTAAATTAAGCTTGGATAATGTATAGCAACATAACAGTCACATTCCAATGTTCTAACAATAACGCAGCAAATTATAAAATTGTTATATAATATCTCAAGATATATGTTATATTTATATTATATAGCTGCAATAATTCATGAGTGGGAAATTACAACTAACGTGGTAGAATGTTATGCGCACGTTGTATTATCTACACGTTGTGTTATATTCCGTTATATAAAAACAATAAAATAGTTATATATTTGTGTTTGCTAGGTTGGTTCCATACTTACGATCTCAATATCACCAATAGCCAATGTTGGATAGTATCTCTATACATGGATAGTATTTAAATATACTGTGTGTATTTAGACATTTTGTGTGTCTAATTTGTATCTGTGATACATTCAAATTCGAGTATTTGTACCTGCATCTTAGTAAAAACAACACAGCATCTGAACTGATTTTCAGATACATCTTTCAGATACGTTTCCTCAGCATAGTTATAATTCTATTATATGTGTCAGTGTCGATTGATTCCATTTCGCAGAAAAAAGCAGTTTTGTTGTTGCAAAATTCTATAATATAATTGGTCTTTCCCTTAATTCCTGGATCTAAATGCAAATTAGTCATATTAAAGAATTTTGCAGTTACACAGTTGCTTTTTCTGCTGAACGTAGCCGATCACGTAGTGATCTTAGATTATGGAATTTCTAACGCATGTATAAATTGGAAACACAATGAAAAGCATAGGTAATAGGAATAGGGAATAAGAGATTTCAATCTATCCAAAAGCGTTCATTCTAGTCCATACTTGATCAGTACCTGATAGTTCATCTAAGCATTCATACTTGGTTTCTGATAGGTCAAAATTTATTATTTCCTGTCCCTATTGCCTGTGTTTTTCATTGTGTTTCCGGCTTTATTGTGAATAACAGAACGCAGCTGTAGTATAATAAATCTAATATATGACACGAGACAAAGCTGGCACGTGCGAGAAAGAGGAAGTGATGGATAGTTCATTCTCTCTTTAGTCCAGGAAAATTAGGATTTTTCTGCGGAAAAATTAGCAGCTGAATTTTTGCATGGATCTTTATTTCATTGTTCTAAACAATGTCCCAAAAGTTCTCCTCGATGTGACCCTTGTTTAAAATTTTATAGAGGGTTAAATGTAAAAAAAAAAACAGTTTTTCGAATATCTCGAAATCTATTGGTTCAACGGCAAAAGTAGTTATTATATTTGTAGATCAAGAAATTCTCTACAAAAAAGGTTCTATAAGTTTTTTTCGTAAAAATAATTGTTTCAGAGACAATAATATGTGAATGTGTCAATGTGATGTATCTAGTACGTTGTACATCATTATAAATTAAATTTAACTTAGAATAAAAAAAACTTAGAATAAAAAAAGTTTTACTGATATATGTGTTTATAAATACATAATAATAGAAATATACACACTATAGGGCAATGATCTCTATAATATACTGGAGTGAGACATACCTATATTAAACTATAGAAAACATACTATGGAGCTCACTGACTAGACTGTAAAGTACTTCGGTGCACAGATGTGGAATGAACACTGAATAGATCCCCTCCTAGAACCTAAAAGGGTTTGCAACCTGTCTTCTGTTTGTGTATGGATCGCTATATATATCTATAATACTATACGGGTCTTCTCAACAAACAAAATGACCTCCAAATGGAATTAGTATTTGGCTGTTCTTAGTTCTCGACGGACGTGCCTAATTAATATAAAAATATTAAAAATTTCGCTATTAAAAATACTCAAAAAGTGGAAGAAATATTCTTCGTATGCGATAAATTGCTGTTGGAAGGGACAACTGTTATTGTTGAACGTGGAATAAAAACTTTAAGAGACGCGAGTGCTGAAAGGAATGATGGAAAAATTGAACATTTACGTAGTGTCAGTTCCATTAAAATTCATGTCCAATGCCGTAAGGAATATACTCGAAAGAGTAGCATTTCGGCTTTCAAAAGGAAGCGAAATGCAGAAGCCAGCACGTCTGCAATTAATCCATCTCGAAATACAATGAGTTCCAGTGAAACAACTTCCGATTTTAAAGAATGCTATATATTTTGTGATGAGAAAGCAAGTGAGTAGAGAGAAACGAAGAAAAGTAAAGAAAGTCGTCGGAAAATTAAACACGTTTCGACACTTTCTTTCAAGGACTCAATAATCGTGAGGATAACCCACCTAAAGCTATTAAAAAGTGGATTATTTAGCACGACTTGATAGCAGTAAAGACAAAGTATTATGATGATTGCTATATTTCCTTTATCAAACCTAAAGTGCAAAACATAAAGTACGAAAGGTTAGGCATCCTGGTGAAAACGATATAATATTAGCTGTTAGTGAGAGGACCAAATTGTCCCCGTTGCGCTATGTGGAGCGCTGTTTTCTCCTTGTGTGAGATCTGTGTCTCCTGCCTTGTGGCTTGTTGGCGATCTGTGTCGCTTGTCCTGCGGCCACGCCCGATGCGTTACGGTTTCGTGTGACGCCTGAGTATACCTCTTTTGAGAGTTTAACTTAATGTAACTTGTATTACAACCCGTATACTAACGACGAACCGACTTGCGCACCGGTCGCGTACTTGAACACGAGAGAGAAGTCGTACACACGACTTCTTCTAGAAAGACTATACGAATAATGTGGCGATCACGCCGGCCGCCTAGTCGCGCGCATGCCCTCTCCTTCGGTGGGCCTCATCAGCCACGCGACACGGCGTCTGCATGCCGCGATCACGCGGCGCAAACAACGGGCTGGTGACAATTCACGCACGCACGCTATGACGAGCGCTAACATTAGCAATGGAAGACAAATTTGCTTACATTGAAAATCATGATGACTGTCAATTCACTTTAACGGAATTGAAAAGTGTCTGTAAAGATTTCATCTCTGATGAAAAACCTATTAAGAATAAGCTTCTACAAAAATACGAAAAAAAAATCATCACAACGAAAAGCAGGAGTTCAATCATTATTTGTTTTATAGATACCCAATACGATATTTTAAATAAAGTATGTGATATAAAGATAGATTGAATAATGAAAAAGATGAATGTTTTAGAATTTTAGAAGCAGCTGCAGCATTATTCGCGAGAATATTCGATTGTTAGCCGTTAATAATAATTATTATCCTCCCACGAATCAAATGTTTGATGACATCAACGATGAGATTCCTGAAAGCTTAATTTATTTATTGGAAACAATATTAAAAAATAAAAAATAAATAAATTGGTGCAATTTAAATTAAAATACGCTGCTCCAAGTCATGCTATTATGGCAGCAGTCCGTCCAAAATCATTTATATTGAAATTGCAATTAGGTCTATCGTATTTCTTCATAGAAGATTTGGATCGAGACATATTCTTCATATTTTATCAAGTTTAGACGCATCTGTATCATATAAAGATACAGTTATGTATGAGGTTGCAAATTGTGACTGCAGGAAAATTGGCTTGCATTGCTCTGCAGTATGTGGTAATTGTCATGGCCAGTCTTGTCTTAATGCAGCACTCGATAGAACGGATACAAAAGATAGCTATGTCGACAATTATAAAGAAATATTAGGTGGTGAACTTAATTTCTGTCGTTTATTTGTTTCCAAAATTGATTTCGAAGGGAAGATAAATGAATACCTTAATCAAAGTAATTTCTTCCATTTTTTCACTACTTTTTCCGATCTTTCCGGCAACAGGGCAATCCCACGACGATAGAACACGATGTCTTTCGAGACGATCTATTCATCCACCCAGTTTTAGAGTTCTTAGTAACTGGAGAAGTGTGTATCCATAAGTGCGTGTTGCATCGATCAGAAAAGATGGAAATCTGAATGCCAAATCTGGAGAGTATGGATGCAGGAGAATTTCCCATTTTATAAAATTTCCCAAGTTATAAAAGTGTCTGCTTCGTGTCGAGCGTTATCGTGCAACAAAATGACTGCGTCGATTGTTGGCTATGGATGATCTTTTTTGCATCAACTTGTCTCTCAATCGGTATAATTGCTGTTTATAGCGATCAGCTGTAACGATTTCATTTGGATGCAAGATTTCGTAATACAGCACTCTCCTGATCCCACCAAATGCAGAGCAAAGTCTTATGCCCGTAAGTATTCCTCTTCGGCGTTAAAGCGGATGATTGGCCGGGTCCATGATTTTTTGAGATTATCAAAATAAATCCATTTTTTCATCGCTAGTCACGATGCGCCACAAAAAACTCTTTTTTCTTTGCTCAAACAAAGAAGTTGCGATCGATAAACGATTCAAAATGGCATTTTCTGACAACTCATGGCATTTTCTGACAACTTGCAGCTATATCCCTTCCTTTTGAATCTTTCCCATGACATGCAAGCGTTTTGAGACGGCCTTTGGAGTAATATTTAATGCTTTTGAGAACTCTAAAAGCGTTTGAGCTGGATTCTCATAGAGTAATTGTTGCAGCTCGACATTTTCAAATTTTTTTGGCTGTCCTGAATGTTCTTTGTCTCTCATGTCAAAATCACCGTTTCGAAAGCGTTCAAACCAAACTCTACATTCCGATGGAGTTTCATCACCATACACTTCGGATAATAAGCGATGCGCTTCAGCTGCGGTTTTCTTGAGGTCGAAGTAATGAAGAAGCACATATCGGAAAAACAGTTTATTGCGGTTCATTTTCAATCAATTGAAAAATCTCTTTCGGCATCGAAAAATGTAACCTGTGAAAATTGAATCACTTTCTGCAATGCCTAAACTATAAAAGACATACGATTTCACCATCGAAACTCTCCAGCGTTGGAGCCAGTACCCTCTAGCAGCGAGCGGCGGGAATTAAGTCACCACATAGATTCCGTTGATTTCTATAAAAATATAGAAATCGAAAAAATTGACTCAGAAACAACAGCGATTGATTCAACACTTAACTTTGAAAAAAATAAAGAAAAAAAGAAGAAACTAATTAATTTTTTACTTTAAAAAAAATATCGTGAATTAGGCCTATAGGGAAGACATAAAAAAAAACCTGCTTAGCTCTTCCTCTGAGCTGGAAAGGAATGCATTATCTATCTTTCAGAAGCATGACTCTTCAAATTTCGAAGAAGTATACAGAAATGGTTGCTCCAATGAAAAAAACTTGTAGAACTTTTCGTTGAGAATTTCCTAATCTACAAATATCATAATAATTATTTTTGCCGTAGAATCCTTATTTTTCGAGATATTTGCGAAAAACTATTTTTTTTTAACATTTGATCCGCTATAAAATTTTAAGCAAGGGTTATATGGAAACTTTTGGGACATTGTTTAGAACGATGAAATAAAGGTCCATGCAAAAATTCAGCTAGCTTCTAATTTTTCCATAGATTTCCATATTTTCGTCTAATTTTTTTAAGGACTGCTTTAAATTTTGTTCGTGTCGTATGCTCAAATGCTTCTACCTGACATTAAGATTATAATAAAATTAATTTAAGTGTCTGAAATGTATCTCAAAATACTTTTAAAGTATCTGATATCTGTACCTACGTATATATATTCTAATATATTTATCTGTATTTGTATTTAGAAAAATTTTCGTACATGTAACTGCATCTGTATCTAAATAAATTTTGAGAGTATCTTATTTATCACTGTCTAAATCTTCTGCAAGTAAAAATGTTCTTTTTTTTGCCACTTTAATCTTAATTGGATTATCCAGGTTAATGATATTCTTAAGGCAAATATTATCGTTCACTAAATGCTCGATCGTTTCTCAAGTCGAGGGACCAAGCTATGAGTTTATTCTAGATAGTAGCCAGAAAGCAAAAACTTTGATCGTTATTTGAATCTTTCTTAGCATTCTCCAAGTTTCTTTGTTTATCCTTTGACATATCATTTTTCAGCTTGACCCGACAATCTGTTCTTTTGTAACCTTTCATTCCACACCTATAATACTCAAAGAGAAAATGTTCAGAATTATTATTGTTATTCTTCGTTTTCTTACTGTGGGTATGTTGGGTATGTTGCTTGGTTTTGCGTCAAGAAAACAACTGACATAGACAAATTTGGAGTTTTCTTCCCGTCTCTCTGTTTCAATTCTTTATCAAGCAGTTTGTTTTTAATGAAAGCAAGGGTCACACTTTCTATTGACAGAGTTTCGATTGCCGTTAGCACTGTATTCCGTTGGCATCATCAACAAAAGGTGACATACAATGTCAGATTCTTCAAGATTAGCATCAGCGCACGAATTGTCTTATTAAATTTTACAAAATGATTTGATAACGTTATTTGCAGCATCGAACTTCATAGTAAGAAATGACTTTCAGATTAGTAATTGGCTAGCAATTTCTTTCCTTTCGAAAACTTGTATTAACGACATTCAGAGATCATACGCTGTTTGCTATCTTATTATCTTTTGTGTATTATCTGCTGTCCTCTGAATAATTTAAAATTTACACTTACGATCCCTTTTCTCGTGTTCCTGTAGTAGGCTTTCCTTTTGTAGTTCCTGCTCGCCACAAACGACTATTCCCGTGTAGAACGTTCTCCACACATTTCAGATCTAATTTATCCAATAAAGTTTCAATTCTGGGCTTAGAGTTCGAAAAATTTGATCCATCGAACAGCGGAATACTTCTCTTCAAAATTTTATTTTTCTCTATTTCTTCGCTCATTTTACAAAGTGAGCTGTTAGTCGTTACCGATTGTACAAAGCGAAAAAAAGGAATTTTTCATCTCCAATTCAACTTATTCTGGGTCCATAACTTGTTACAAGGAATAAGTTTTGTGGGCATCGAAGCACACGTATGTACAACAATCAGAAACGATTACAGGAAATGGGAAGAATATGTGTTCAACTTTTCTGTGTAGAATCAAATCTTTTATTCAACAATTTTTCTCCTTAACAAAAAAGACGGGGAGAAGTCAAAATGTAAGACTATCAACATAAAACTATCAACATATAACTGAGAGAATTTTAACGCTGCACTAGAAACAAGGACAAACCCAGCAAACATTAAATATTCTTGAAATAAATATTCATACAATTTTTCTAAAATCCTAAAAAAACATTCCAAGAATACTTCAAAATATTCCGAATATTTACGGAATGTAAAGGAAACATTCAAATGTTGGTTAAAAATTTCATTTGTATATCGTTATATATTTCGAGAATGTTCCGTATATATTCCATATATATTCAGCAAAATTTTATTTTTTTCAAAAATTTCAGGTTAGGTCGTTTGTGAATCAGTTTTCAAACAAAACTTTACTTTGGAAAGCAAAATGTTGAAATTTATTGTTGAAATTTATACGAGCGAATTATCTAATATATTTTCCATTGTAATTATTTGGAAAGTACATTTAATGTATTTTTACCTTGGAGCCCAATTATTGGGCTCACTTCACAGACGAAGTGCTGCGCTCCTTATATTCTTTCCCAGGTGATTCTTGTTTATGAGTAAATACTCTTCATCGCGGTCTTCTGTCGAGGAAGATGTATACTGCTCGCTCGTCTGCGATTTTCGTGAAATATACAATGAGTATTCACATAATATTTTAAAAATTTTATCAACATTTGTACATTCTGTGACGATTCTTTTACTGCTCTGGAACATTCGGTGCATTGGTAATACGAATCAAACTTTCTGTGAATATTTAGCGTTAACTGGGAAGAGGCGCGCGATTATTAAATTTTTACTTTAATAAAATATATCTTACGTATATAAATCTATATTTCATATATACTATATATAATGTGTGTATACAGATTGTATAATATGAGCATATCTTACTTCCTCAAAACTAAAGTTCAACTTTTAAATTCAAATTATAAGATTTTTGTCATTTGAAGAACATTTTTTCACATATAAAATTTTCGATTTTTATAACTTTGTACATAAAGTTTACATCATTTAAATTATCTATAATACAGCACACTAACGTTGAATCAATATCTCAAAAATATTGAATTACAACATGCGAAAGTTGCAACAACATCGGAAAATGTAGATTCAATGTTGAAAAGACGTTGCAGAAACGTCTAATGTCCGCTGAATTGCAACGTCTGTAAGACGTAAAATATTTTCGTATATTAATTAATTTAGTTTTATTGTTATATAAAAATAAAAGTATTATTAATTAACATCATATTTTGGAACCTACACGACAAAATTGTAATTAAAAAAGAAACGCTTTCCCCATCATTTGGGAATTAATTTCCTTATTTTCCTAAGCGGTCATTCATCCAATCTTGTATCTTTTTTTTTGCGTAGGAAGAGAAAAAACCGCCTTCGTCCGAGAGGGACCCAAAAGGAACATTCATCGGGGAGGGAAGACGTCCAGCGGCCCGTACCACTGGGTGTGCCGAATTCAATCACCCCATAATCTTAAAGGATACATCGGGGCAGCCACCTATCGACTAAAAAAACTCCCCCTTGTCCAGATATTACCTCCAGGCATGTGCGAGGGTGCCCCGGAACCACCGACAAGTATTACGTCGGGGCACTCCCAATGCCAGCGGGATGGCTCCCACCGCTCGTACGGGAACCTATATTAACTAACTTAGTCTATTTCGAAAGCGCACGAATATATACAGTATTTACAGAAACTGAATCCTCTAAGAAAGATTGCCCACAAGGGGCAATGAAGGAGGGTATGCAACGCGTTATCCATAGCCGCTCTGCAATGTTGGCAGATTGGCGATTCGGACTTATCAATTTCGTACAGGTACACCTCAAAGCAGCCATGACCCGTAATCATCTGAGTCATTGTTCGGGCAAGCCCGAAAAGTTAAAGGCGATGAAAACTGAATAATACGCGTCGCAAGCGCGACCCTGTTTCTTCCGCGCATCGCAATAGCGCATAGACGAGAGCGCGATCGACTTGGCGGCGATTTTCGAGCTTTTTTTGCTTCTACGATGGATTTCACAAAAGGACGCATATTTAGGCTCGATACATTTATCAAAGGAATAATTTACCTACAATCAACAGTTGCTCTCGATTTTCATCATCATCCACGTTCTGAATTTAAAGGTGACTCAGGTAAGAGGAATGAGATGTTTACTAGGCTTTGTCGCACGGTACGAACGTAAATAGCGTCTAACGCATTGGTCGAGTTTTTATTTTCTTACCCGAACGAACGGTCTCGGGCGGTGGGTCGTTACCACCAGTGGGTGTCCGATGATCTGGCTCGGATCTACCTGACGATACGTTCTGGGTAGACACGCAAATATTACTGATGAATAGTCGTGCTCATTTATCTCACGTCTGATGAACAGTCTCAGACATTCCTCGCTTACATCTTACTTTTATGCGGCCTGAGCGGCTCAGGCGTACCATATACACTCATTATGTACCTGATGATCGGCTCTGGTTTCACTCTGTTCAAGGTTACGGGATTTATAATCCCTTTTCTTTTTCTTTGCTTCTATATTTCAGGTATAATATATTGTCCTTCATTAAAATTCTTTGACGTCATTCAAGAAGGAATTGAAGTCAGGATCGGACGTACCACACTATTGTAACAAAAACAATTTATTTATTTTCTCATTATAGTTTCATTGAATCAATTATTGTAATTTTCTTACATACGAATTAAACATTAAACTATGATTCATTAATGATAAATAAGATCTGATTCGCCTTCAGAGAAGACTAGATCGAAAAGGACCAAACACGCAAGCAAAAGAGACGCCTCGTGGGAAATTGTCCTATATTCCTATCGTCTAAAATGTTCTCTAAACATCCATTTCGAATCGTTAGACCCAAATATTTTAACGAGGTCCCGACTTAAATTTCTAACTTCCCAATACGCAAGTTTACGCGTGGCACTTCCTACGCGTAAAACTATCGCCTCAGTCTTATCTATTGATACCCTGCGCTCCAGTCTCTCTATTGTCCTACAATAGCGATAGCTCCCAGTTTCGCCCTGATCAAAGCCTCGCACAGGGAAGGACCCCTTCGGACGAGGAGGGTGTCGTCCGCATAGCAAACCAGCGGGAGACTCATTCGCAGAATGGCATCAAAATGTTCCAAAAGGTTGGTCCTAAGACCGAACCTTAAGGAACGTCGCATCTCATAAACAGTCTGACATATATTTATCATCTTTATCCACGTACGACAACTACCTGTCCGAAAGATAGGTGTCCAGGACACATCCGAGGTACTCCTCTCTCCGCAAGGGCCTTCTTAATGACCGGCCACGGAGGGAGTTGGAAGCGTTGGCTGTATCAAATGTTACAATCAGCACAATCCCCCTGTCGTCCCGCACCTCGTCGTCCACAATCAGCGGAGCTCTATAAGCGTCGACCTATGTGGCCGAAATCCATATTGGGACTCCGGGATACCTCCAGATTCATCCAAGCTCCGCGTAAGACACACTTACAGATCACTCTCTCGAATAATTTGCCTGCCTCGCTCAGCAAGCAAATGGGTTTGTACAATGTCGGTACGAGGTCAGGCTTTCGTGACTTCTTAAGAAGCACAAGGCGCGCCATTTTCTACCTCATCGGAAATACATCTCCCTGAGGTATGCCGTAAAACGACATGCTCATCTAATGTCTGATAAACATATCAAACGTGTTCTTGATAACGCGACCAATGACCCCATCAGGGCCAGGAGCCTTGCCGACACTGATTCTGGCAAAACCTCCACCAGTAACAGATAGAGCGTCATCTCACGAGGCGGGAGGGAGGCTTACACCCCTATCCTCCAGCCCGGGAATAAGACTTCGATCACCTTCCCTATAACTCTAGGAGGGAGGGATTCTATCAGCCGCGATGCCCCCAAACGTAATTTATCAAGAACTATCGAGCTTTCCTTTCTAACGTCACGTAGCTCTTGCAGAGATCCCGGACAGTCTCGGAGTCTTTATAGGTGGGGTGAAAAGTAACTTCCTTGATCGCCAGAATGCGCTGCTACTGCAAAAAAGGTTATGGTGTCTTGTAGTCCGTTCATATTTAGGCAGACATTCCAAATTTCAGTGCGATACTGCCCTTAGTTTTGTTTTGACAGCTGATTGTTGTTGACGTGTTTCCCATCATGTTGAGTATGGAAAACGATTTTCGTTCTCTCATAAAACATTATTTTTTGAGAGGCAAAACGACGAAGGAAACAAAAGAAAAGTTGGATAAATATTATGGGGCTAATGCTCCGTCAGATTACTTACACCGTGAAATATTGGTTTCGAGAGTTTCGTGGTGGCCGCAACTCCACTACCGATGAAGTCCGCAGCGGCAGGCCCTTCGATGCGGTTACAGAGGATAATGTTAAAAAAATACATGAAATGATGTTGGCTGACCGGAAAGTGAAGGTACGCGAGCTAGCAGATGCCACAAAGATTAGTACTGAGCGCACACGCCATATTTTGGGCAGGAAAAAAATTTTTTCATTCCCAAGGAGGTTACTTTTCACCCCACCTAGTATCTACGTCGTTGCATTATTAGTCTCCTCCGGATTCGCACGCAACAAGCCCGGAGATCCGCTATATCATCGTTCTACTAGTAAACTGAAGGTCTACCGGTGGTCCTTAAACGCGGCATCGAGACGCCTGAGATCTCTGTCAGCGTCGCATTTAGCCTCCCGGCCAACAATTCCGCCGCCACGTCCCCATGATGGGGAAACTATGTGCCTTAACGCTGGCCGCCGCATGTAGCAGATCTATTAACCTGCCAGCGCTCCAGCGTGGAAAAAGTCTACTGGCAGCCACCTTCCTAATGGGACTAACTATCTGCTCCTGTACCCTCATGAGGATGTAACGGTGGTCTGAAAAGGACTCGACGTCCACACGCCAACGGTCTCTAGCCTTTCTGACCGTAGAAGGAGAAGTCCATAAGAGGTCCACGCAGGATCTACCACGCGGGTGCGCACATATGGGTATGAAACCACTTTTGAGGAGGATAAGATCCAGACCCTCCCATCCAAGCAACCAGAGTCCTCCCTCTTCGGTTCGCATTCCCTCGTCCCAAGCAGGAGATCGGGCATTAAAATCCCCCAACAGAAGCAGGAGTTTTCGATTACATGAAAGTATGTCCAAGTCGTGGAGGCCTCTCTTAAATTCAAGATCTGAAAGGTTGGGGGAGTAGCAACTAAACATTATTATTTTGTCCCCACTCGACCGCAACATAACTCTCCGCCTATATAGAGGTGAGTACAGGACATCGACACGAGAATATTGCCATTGATTATTGATGACGGCAGTGGATGGGTCATCCAGAGAATAACCATCTCCTATCGCTGTGAATGTGGCTTAGACACGGCTACCAATCCCAAACCCTCCTCCTCAGAGACCCGCGCGATAAGGTCCTGCGCAGACCTTGATCTATTGATATTGATTTGGCTCACGTTAGCCATTTTGGGAGCCGATTACCATCCCCTCCTCCGCAGGGGAATATCTTCCGACGCAGGGGTCGACCGCAATCGTTTCTTTTTGTTCGGCACTCCTTCTGTCATTGTTAATAGCCCCAGTGGTCGTCGCTGTTCTTACCGGGCTGTTAGTAACTGTGAAGCACTTATAACACTGAAACCTTTGTTTTGTCAACGTTTTGTCACCAAACGCACTTTGGATCAGCCAACGCATAGTCTTCTGTCCTTTTGCAATTGGTTAGCACATGTGATGGGGCATCTCCTCTGCCAAGCCTTAGGAGACCCACACGAACATCACTCGGCTGCACACTTCCATGAGCCGCCACGGCTTCCACAATTTCATTAGCCGTCATCGACTCATCCAAGTCGAGGAGGTGAAACTCTATTTTTCTTGTCGGGCATATATCCTTCCGGTTTTTGAAAAATAAACCTAAACAATTCACGAGAGAATCGGCTTTAGCTCTAGCGTCCTCTCCGTAATTTCTACGAGTAGACCACCAGTCTGGGCTCGTCTGACTTTGGTGTCAGTGATACCTAGTTTTTCGAGTAAGACGCCAGTTCTCGCCTCGCTCATTACCTCGACGTATGTCGGACCTCCCTTCTCACAGCGGATCATCACTACCGCGGAGTATTTGCATATCCCAGAACGGGCGGACTGTCCAGGAGATACTGCNGATGAGCACGGACTTCGTTTCTAGGAGCCAAAGCCTCCCCACTAACACCTCGCATCACCGTAGCAAAGGACACATTTTTCCTTACAGTGTCACCACCACTATCCGATGCTCCCATCGCAAACATCCTTGGCGGTACACCTCTCTCCGGATCAATGCCTTCTTTTTCCTCTTCCTTTTTTTCTTACGAACAACAGTTTTCCAGGACTCTCTTCTTAGGACCAAAGGAGGGGAGCCAATCGGCAGGATCAATACGTCATCCCTCAGCATCCTCAAGTCCACTCACCACGAAGGAGATGGTAATACGCCGATGGTATTTCGTCCACCAATTTCCTCTGCACAGTCGAATCTTCGGGAATCTTCCTAGAAATCCCCCTAAGGGGAGGGCGATTGGCGAGATAGAGGAATATCCTCTATCTCGTGAGGAGCGCTTGGATCCAGTGAAGGCTCGCGCGAAGGGTCATGCACCGGGAAATCCAAATCCACCGCATCATAATCCATATCCTAATGTTCACTTCGTCTCGATACTCTCCGGTTCAGGAGAGTTCAGCTCTCTCCTTAAATTCTTAACTTCCTTACGGAGATTGTCTCTATCTCGTGAGGAGCGCTTGGATCCAGTGAAGGCTCGCGCGAAGGGTCATGCACCGGGAAATCCAAATCCACCGCATCATAATCCATATCCTAATGTTCACTTCGTCTCGATACTCTCCGGTTCATTTTGCACAAGCTCCATCTGTCTTTTAAGTGAGGCGACCTCGCTCCAATTGTAAGCACCTGCCGCTTATCACCTCGGCCGGCTCCTGTGCCCTAACCGAGTTCATCACTAATTGTTGAACAGTCTGCTGGGCCACTTAACGGCAACGATTATCTGCCGACGCAGGTCGCCTTTCATCGACGACGTCTTACATTGAGCGCTGCTCGCCGCATTTAGTACCTTTAGAGTCTCCGTTATAATAGTCTTTGGTGATATCTGCGAGAATAGATATGTGATTTCCTCCGCGGCCTTTTGCTTGTATGAAAGGGCATCATCCAGGGGGCACTCCTTCAGCTTCCTCCTTTTGTCCTTTGGGACTTGCTGGTCCCTCTTCGTAATCTGCATAAAATCGGAACGATCTAAGATGTCCTCATAGTCCATCCTCTTTGCGCTCATCTTAGAAAGCGACCTAGTGCCAGGGACATAGGATTATGTCCTTAGGCTTGCGTCCTCTCTTCTTTCCTCGTGATGCTGCAGCATCAACGTAAGTAATTAAATCCGTCAAGATTCTGGCTCCGCTCTCAGAGTTGTCAATAATCATGGGAGCATCCGAAATCTCAATGGCAGTAACAGGCCAGTTGACAATGCCTCCATCCACCACACGTATACATAATTCCTTGGGAAGACGCACATTGATCTTTGGACCAGCTTTCTCTATACTTCCCCTGTCCTCATCACTGACAATGAGTACAGTGTCCTGATTACCCGAAGCCGTTAGGTCCTCACTTTTCGCGGCAGCACCAACTACAGAACTCGGCAGCTTTTCCAAAATCACTGCAGATTTTCGCCATTCTCTCAGAGTACTCCACCTGAGTAGCCCGGACTGAGTATAGCACACACTCCAGTCCACTACCTTATTCTCAGCGGTAGTCATATCGGCCACGGAGTCCGCCGGCAATCCCGCGATCTGCCCCTGGTTTGATTCTCCCTTAGGAGTCGATCGCCCGGGAGCGGGGACACTATTCCCGGGAAACTGTGA
>JAANIB010003070.1:180618-200261 GCA_017607565.1 Acromyrmex heyeri | reverse complement strand
ACGTCCCTCCGCTGCTGGAGTCCCATTTTGTCGTGGAACTCCAGCTGCCTGTCCCGGAAATAGTCCTCTATGATGGCGACCAGGTAGGGGGGCAAGAGGTGATGTCCTCTTAACGCACCCACAACCCGGCCCCACGGGACGACTGTCAAGCGCCTTGAATGACGTGCCAACCCATGAGGCGCTGATGGACTTCATAACTAAAAGGGCACTTACACTCAACGCCGCCAAGCCAAAATCCCTCAAGGTCTCGACGGATCCAGCGCGATCTGCAAAGTCGCATCACGTCAAGAAACACATCGAATCTCCACAGTGCGTCCTGTGCAAAGGCAAGCACCACGTGATGGTGTGCGAACAGTTCAAGGAAAAATCCGCTGTTGACCGCAAGGCGAAGACCGTCGCCGAAACTCACAGACTGTGCTTCAACTGCCTCGGCTCTCATCCAATCGCGAAGTGCCAGTCTACGAGGACGTATATGACGTGCAAGTCTCGTCACTCGACGCTTACGTTTCACCAAAACCCCAAGAGGTCAGCTCACTGTCGGCGATGCGCTGCGACGACGACCACAAGGCGATTCTGCTCGCAACTACGCGAGTTTCCATCGCTGACCGTTATGGCAACCGGCACATCACGCGCGTGCTCATCGATCAAGATTCGGAAGTTTCCTTGATTCGGAGGCATTGGTCCAGCGTCTGCCACGATCTCGATCCGCAGTCGAGATCATCGGCATCAGCGGTAAAAGCTCCGGGCCTAGCAGAGGAAAGATGACATTCACGTAGCCTTGTTAACCACGGAGACTAAGTTTACCGCCAGAGCCTTCATTCTGTCGCGTCTGTCGCTGTACCAAGGCGCTAAAGCAAAGACCAAGACAAAGTGGCCGTACTTGAAAGGGCTCCAACTAGCTGATCCGGATTATGTAGCAAACGATTCCATTGAGCTATTATTTGGAACGAAAGTATGCTCAATCATCCTCCAAAATGGTCTTCGCAAAGGAGGCCTCCAAGCATCTATCGCTCAGAAAATTCTGCTCGGCTGGATCCTGTCAGGAGGCTACGACCAGGTAACCAATTCAACGGAGCGCCGCTCGCTTCAATGCACCGCTGATCATGAGCTAGCTGAGCTCATGCACCGCTTTTGGGAGCAGAAGAGAGAAACGCCCGCTCCCGCGCCAAAGGAACAGCAGTGCGAAGACATTTTTGCACTGCAGCATCAACGCACTGCCGAAGGACGGTATATGATACGACTATCTTTCGCATCTTCGCCGACGATGCTAGCTGAAACTCGAAAACCCGCTAAACGATTCTTGACCGCCATGGAGCGACGCTGTGAGCGAGACTCATGATTCGGAGACCTCTACCGCGCCTTCTTGAAGGAATACAAGGACTTGGATCATATGGAATTGGCGCGAGAACCTCCGAATTCCAGTGAGGATAAATGCTATCTTCCTCATTATCCTGGCGTGCTCCAAGAATCCAGCACCACTACTAAGCTCAGGGTCGTCTTCAACGGATCGCAGCGTACAAGGTGAGTCACTTAATACTCATCTTCTGGTCGGTGCCAACCTACTGTCTCTCGCGAACGTACTTCTGCGGTGGCGGTGGCATCGTTACGCGCTGGTAACTGACATCGAGAAGATGTATCGCCAAATTCTCGTTAATCCAGAAGATCAAAAATATCAATCATGTATTCTCTGGCGACACAACGTTAACGAGCCGATACGCGAATATACTCTAAAAACAATCACTTACGGTCTCGCGTGCGCACCATTTCTCGTCATCTGCGCTCTTCGTCAACTGGCCGATGACGAAGGAGCTCATTATCCGCGAGGCGCAGATGCGTTACGACACGACTGCTACGTCGACGACATCGTAACCGGAGCACATTGCAAAGCCGACACTATCGCTCTACAAATCGAGCTCTGCATGGCGGGCGGGTTTTCTCTGAAAAAATGGACCGCCAACTGCCATGAGCTTCTCCGTGACATCCCGTCCGAGCACTGCCTCACCAGAGACTCGCTAGCTTGGGAACAAGATAACCACTCAACTCTGGGATTGCGCTGGTATCCGACTACTGACGAATTCGCCTTCTCTATTCTTTCTCGCACCGTCGTTACTTTCACCAAGAGAAGCTTGCTGGCGGAAACTGCCCGACTCTTCGATCCGTTCGGATGGCTGGCTCCAGTAATAATTCAAGCGAAAATCTTAATTCAGTCTACCTGGCTGCAGCAGTTAGACTGGGACGCACCGTTGCCGTCGATCATCACTGTGAAGTGGAAGCGCCTCTGGGAGGAATTTCCACTTCTCGAGAAGCTCAGAGTCGGCCGCTGGCTCGGCACCGGCATACGAGCTCTCATCTCGAGCTACACGGTTTCGCAGACGCGTCCGAGAGAGGTTACGCCGTGGTGTACCTCCGCATCATCTCAAACAATCAAATCGAGACTCGCTTACTAATGGCTAGAGGCAAGGTCGCATTGATTAAACTCGTATCTCTCCCGCGATTCGAACTCTGCGCCGCCGCCTTACTTTCAAACATGCTCGTGCACACACGCTCTGTGTTGAAACTAGCTACAACATCAGTAACTTTATGGTCAGACTCCAAAATCACGCTCCATTGGATTCAGGGCCACGCCTCTCGCTGGAAAACATACATGGCCAATCGAGTATCTCGGATTCAGCAGCAACTTCCTGAGGCTCAATGGCGCCATGTCCCAGGCAAGGATAACGTCGATTGTGCCTCCCGAGGACTTACACCACGCGAGCTCCTCATCCGTTGTGGTGGACAGGTCCTGCTGTGCGGGAATCTGACGGAATGGCCAAGCGAAGACAAGAAACCCATCAAGGACATTCCGGAGCAATGGACCACTACGGGCCTCATCGCAGCCATCAGGAACAACCACGAGCCTGAAGAACTCCTCAAGTTCTCATCATTGCATCTACTCCTGAGAATAACTTCCTGGTGCTTACGCTGGCGCCGCCGCCCAGTCAAATCTGCGGACAAGGAGCACCATTGGTCAATACTTCTCCCTGAACTCGACACAACACTCCTGCAATGGATTCGCACAGTGCAGCTGCTACATTATCCGGAGGAAATGATCGCAATCACGAATAAACGCTGTCTTCCAAGACTTAGTTACCTGCGAGCCCTCAACCCTTACATAGACAATTATGGAATCCTGCGAGTCGAAGAACGCCTCAAGCACGCAGCACTGTCCTTCGACGAGCGACATCCTCTCATCGTGCCTCCAAGGTCGTGGCTCATGCGCTTGCTAGTGGAAGCCTACCATCGTCGCACTCTTCATGGAGGGGTTCAATTGACTCTGGGGATGCTTCGACTCCGGTTCTGGATCCCACGAGGCCGAGCTGTGGTCAAGCGATGGCTGCACCAATGCGTGACGTGCACTCGGTGGAAAGCTGTCACTCCGCAACTCCAATGGGAAATCTTCCTTCAGGGAGAGTGACTCATGCACGGCCATTTCTCAGTGTGGGCATCGACTACGCCGGGCCTATTTTCATCAGGACGAGCAAAGGGCCACCACGCTCACAAAGCCTTCATTGCTATTTTTGTTTGTTTCAGCTCCAAAGCAGTTCACTTTGAGGCTGTTTCAGACTATACCACCGACGCTTTCCTGACTGCCCTCCGCCGCTTCACATCTCGCCGAGGGCTTTGCTCGGACATCTACTCCGATTGCGGCACCAATTTTTCGGGCGCCGACAGACAACTGCGAGAGATGCTCCGAGCCTCCTTCTCAAAAAGACGACAAATCGCATACGTCGCCACATCAGAAGGAATACGATGGCACTTTAACCCCCCTTCTGCACCACACTTTGGTGATCTCTGGGAGGCGGCCGTGAAGTCAGTAAAGTGTCACCTGCGCAGAACCATCGGCGAAACCAGATTCATCTTCGAGGAGATGAGTACCCTACTTGCACAAGTAGAGGCATGCATGAATTCTCAGCCCATGCATGCACTCTCAGACGACTCCGACGACCTCACGGCTCTGACACCGGGTCACTTTTTCATCGTGGCATCACTGCTGGCCATCCCCGAGTCATCATTGGCTGAAGAAAAGGAAAATTTGATGTCTAAGTGGCAACTCATCCAGAAGATGCGAGACCACTTTGGGCAGAGATGGTCACGCGAGTACTTGCATACTCTACCAGACCGAAGTGGACCAAAGAAGCATTGTCACCACGCATCGGATCGCTGTGTCTCATCCGCTCCGAAATAGCACCGCCTAATAAGTGGCCACTGACACGGATCATGCAGTTACATCCTGGAGACGACGGCGTGGTGCGAGTGGTCACACTCAAAACGGCCTCATCCGAGTTGATTCGTCCGCTAATCAAATTGGTGTTATTGCCAGAAGATGCCACTGCGTTCACCTCGCCCAAAAATGCGCCGAAAGAAAAAAGGAGCTGGGAGTAGTTGTGTTGCATGTCCGTAAATTGTTGTGCAATTTTATTTTCATTTTTTGTATAACTCTCGTTTACGGTTCAAGCTCTTCCACGGATGCGCTCATCGTACTTTGCCGCGTGTCTCCGTTTAATCGTTCACAATCAATTGCGATAATTTTAATTCGTTTGTTGCGTCGCAAGTACTTAGTATGTGTGTTCCAACGTGTGTTCTGTCGTGCACATGAACTCAAGTTGAGAGCTCGGGACAGCAGGTTACAATAAAATTATCAACCGCGTAAATCAAATGTTCGCGTTTTCAAAATTTGTAATTAGAATCGCTTTCGATCCAACAAGCCACGGCCGAGGTCACTTCTATGCACATGTCGTCACAGAGATGACGAGCGGGCGGGAATGTTTGAGATCATTAATTCGTAAAAAAGTAATAATTCTTTTGTTTAATTAACATTAATTGTTGTTGGACATGTGTATAAAATGAGTCTGTAAACTCATCTCTAGCATGATTTTAATTCTCACTAGAGCTACTAATCTGTCATTTTTTTTGTAAATTAATTCATTGTACACACACACACACACACACACACACACACACACAGACAGACAACGGCAACGGACCTTCGAAGGTTCGAGAACGATTCAATCACGCGCGCGAGCGCAACGCTCCGACGAACACGTCACGCGCGGCCACCAATCCCACGCGCGGATTTTCTGTCGCGCATGACTGTTACGTCAAAAGTCGATAGAAAAGAATCCGAGGCGCCAATCTTATACAACGAATGCCACGTAGAAATCATTGTGGCAAATTTTATTGGACTTTATCACGAGGAGATCCCGAGCCACGAAGGCAATATATGCGCCAATCGTCGCCGCTCTCTCTCTCTCTCTCTTTTAGTGTTCAGAGTCTCGCTATTGTATTGCGTAGAAAACCGCCGTGAAAAAACCGCCACGTACAACCGCTGCAAGGAAGATTTCTTCGAGAACCGCCGAGAAATAGCCACGATTTCCTATTGCTACTGAGGAAGAATTCGAAAAAGGGGATTGTGTGTAATACTTTGCGATAATTTGCAATTTGTGCTGAATTTGTTGTTGTAAGAAATAAAGTAAATCTTTTGTTAAACTACAAAGAAACGTAGTTCTTTTCACTTTTGTGCGTTATGTCAGTCAGGAATCGTCCTCTCGCTTCATTCTTTCGCGCGGTACATTTGCGCACAGTAATACAAATGGCCATGCGTTCCTAATTATCGAATCATTATTAAAACTGTTGAGTAACTATCGAACACTTATTAAACTATATACATACTAACTATCATTATTAATGTATTCTTAATTATAAGGATAGGGGAAAGAAATTAAAATGCATTTTTGAAAAATCTCATATTTTATTTTTTAAATTTAATATATTTTTTCTGGCGTTGTGACCACCAGTTGTATATTTTAAATGCATTCTGTAACGCACAATTCTTAACATGTTTTCCACATCATATAGTATTAGTAATCTAGATTATGTAAAAAATCTATATCTTCGTTATCAGCATCCAGAGTTTCAATTGTCGAGTTGTCGCTATCAAGTATACCAACTAGTCATTCGCGTTTTTCACATCCTTTAACGTATACAAGAGCCTTATTGTCGTCATTCTCTCCCACATCAATTGCAGCCATTGTAATTAAGCGTTTCATCATGCTGTACGGGATCATCCCGTCTTCCCATTGCAATCCATGATGATAAGCACTCAGCCAGGAAGCGCAATACTTTTCTGACTTTGTCAAGAAGTTCCATGGCATGGGACATGTAAAAATATAATGAGAGAGAATAGCTCCTTTTCTCAATATCGTCACTTCCTTCACGACAAATTTCTTTCCAACGATAAATCCTTGCAGATCCACAAACGTATAGTCATGGTGAACGACTTTTTGGAATTGTGCTTGACTACAAAGGATCTTAGATTTTATCTCATATATTAAAAAGGAGGAGAGGGTATTTTTTGGTGATGATAATTTACGTAATCTTGCGTAATACATTTGACATTGGCTGTATTCGATCACGCGATCGTATATGATAAGGCAATAAGCGGTTATATTCGCAGGTACATTCTCTTTGAATTCAAATTCTAATCGTACATCCACGATGCCACTCTTGACGGACTCGTTTTGTCGCAAGCAATCAATGATTACTGAATGAAGAATAAAACCTTTCAAAAAGGAGTTTAATTGGAATGATGGTTCTTTCACGAGGAATTTGATAGTAAGACATACGGAAACGTAATATCATATAAAATACGTAATATCATATATCATATAAAATAGCGGCTCTGCGTTTGTCAAAGATTCAGATCATCGTACGTAAAATTCAGAGTTTAGATAAAGTTTCACATTGGTTAATTTACAGGTATCGAAGTAAGTTTTACGTGCTGTAATGATATTTTTTTATCAGTCTGTAGACCAAAGATAACGTATCGTGGTTTTTCCAGCTGACTCGCAGTCTTGATGGCCCAAGAATGCTTTGTTGTACTCAGCAATAGGGAGTACTCATATAAATCCCACGAATGGAAACTCAGATATCGTCCACTCTCTTAAGCGCGTAGCATGGATAATTTATTAACTTCGTTCAACGCAATTTGAGGCATTTGCCACTGTACTTTGAATAATTCAAACGTCGGCCTGTCGCTGGATCGCCCACTATGTAATTGTAACCGTTGCGCGCTCGTATCAAAATTAATTCGTGACGAGCGTTCCTTACTACACGTTTGTAATTCTCGCAAAAGCCCAACAATATGCTGAGCGGTACATAAAAATTAAAATATTCACCATCTGTCATTAGGCTTTTCGCGGTACTAGAATCGATAAATCTAGCATTATGCAAACTATATGCGATTTCATTAGAGAACGTTGCATAATCCTTCATAAGACTAATTATTCCAACGTTTCTGCTGCAATCAATCTCCATACCGTTGAGTTCATATCAAATTTCATCGAACATGAACGTTATACAATTATATTCAAGATTTGGTTGCTTTGTACATTTTTTTCCTTTGAAGTCAATCTACCTTCGTTGTAGAGAATGCTTTTATGCGGTAACATGTATAAATCCTGCTGTTATATAGGTATCTTTATCTCGTCGCTATGTCCAAACGTCGTGTTGACGTACGGATTATTCGAGTGAAATTCGAACTTGACAATGCGATCGTCAAAGTTCGCTTCCAATATTCAAGATATCATCTCTCAGATATTTCGTACAACAAAGCCCAATGATTGTAAAAACTTAATTCGACGCAGTGAGTTCCTTTCTACGGGACGTTCGAATATTTTTGATCGCTGTCGTCCCTCTAGCAAAAATTATATCCCCTGTCTATTTCGCCTCCTCGTTCAGAACAAGCATCTCACGTTATCATTGTCGTATTTCTTTATCGCTGTCGCTTCCGTACACGCAATCTAACGGTGATTTCTTCTCCGTGAAAATCGAGCAATCGTCCGTCTTGATCCACAACGCGAATCATCAAATCCGTAATGCTCGTATGATGATCGGAAGGTAAATGATCTGTATTGGTCTTTCCGATATCTTACATCCTGGTGATACGCTCGGTATTCATGTATCGTGTGAACGGACTTATCGTTGCTGTATGCGCTCGTGGTCACGTTGCATTCAATGCGAATGATATTTACGTTGATAATATTTATCGATACGTTTGATTCGTGCCACTGTTGCGGCTCCAGCACGCGATTCGATGAAAATCCCAACAGCGATCCAATATTGTGAGGTTTGGTGAAATTTACACGATAAGCACATTTGATCTCACTTTTCATTTTATTGTTATTGGCATGAATAGTCAATGGGTACTGTTCATCCTCTTTGCGAAGCATTTTCTCTTTTGCAACATCATTAAGATAAAATCGTATTGCACGTCTTAGACTTGTTTATGTCATACAAAGTATTGTATTTCATACAATTCTTCGGAAATGACAATTTCTTTGTCATCTTCGTCAAAGTAAAACTTATTATTCAATGAATTTACATTAGATATCGTATGGTAGGTTTCAAAGTCCGTCAAACCGACCTCGTACTCGCCATCGCTCAAATCTACGGCCGGAAAGTAGCAGGCCGCGAGAACGCTATTCTTACCGGTGAGCGTAAATGTCAGTGACATGTTTAAATGAATACTGAGTTGAAAGAGTGCAATGTCAATTCTTAAATTGATCGTCAACCATCTGTAAAAATTGTAGACACAGTTGTCCACAATTCGTAAAATTGATAAAGCGTGCGATTATATTCGATTTGCGTTACGTCCAAATATCGTACCAATTCTTTCATTGGTCGAAGATTGCCGAAACTATCAAAGTAAACAGCACGATCTCCCTGCTTCGCGTACGCCACCCAATGAATATCTGATCCATCAGCATTATCCAAATTTACGATATTGCTCTCGTTTCGATACACTCCCCAATAGTTGCCAATTTGTGCAGTTGATAGTTACACCCTTCGGCATTTTTGGCAACTGTTTAACGTTTTTTTTTAATTTTTTTAATTTTTTCCGTTGTGACTCCTCGTCCACGCTTGTATGAAGCGAAGTAAACTCCATGACTTTCCATGACACAGTTATGATGTTTCAGTTCTTCCAACTGACGCAGCTTTATTATCGTTTATAGCTTTTGCGATTCCTTTTTTTTTTTTTTTCCATGACGGAGGAGAAATGCCTGACGCATACCCCGGGCCTCGGGGGAGGGCCCGGGGTTATGTGGGACTTGCATCCACCAAAACTCCTCCGGATGTCCTGAACGGGCCATAGCTGAGGGGCTCCCAGAAACGCGTGTAGCATACTTCTGAGAGCCCCTCTGGCCGGTCGGCTGTTGCCGAAGCCTATCCCGCCCGGGGGTCGTTGGGGAGACGGCCTCGGGCAGCGCGTGACGTTGATTGCCCGAGTCGGGCGCTGGGGGGGACATCACCTCCGCGTCCGCCCCCCCGGTTGTTGTCGCGGCAGACTAGCATGAGGGCTGCCAAACTCTCGTCTGGGGGTCGGCTCCCGCCAGGACCCCCAACCCCCCAAGGAGCGTCAGACGAGAGTTTGGCAGCCCTCATGCTAGTCTGCCGCGACACGAAACACTTGTTTTCGCGGTGCGGCGCATCCCCCTCNGGATGCCCCGCCTCGGTCCCACGGTCGTAGGCAGACGGGTCGAAGGAGCAGAACCCCGACCCCGCGCGCGGAGGATCATTCCTGGTTTGACGGCGATGCGTCCTCGAGGTTCGTTTGCTGCCGCTTCACGGCTCTTCGCGTCCGAGATGCCGTCGGCAATGGTTGGGAAGGAGGAATAAATAAGATATTCACCGCGTTTTGCCACGGGTAATATTCATTTTTTCATCGGCTTTTTCTTCTCTGTTTTCATTTTTAGTCATGTCGCAGAAGGAGAAGGCCGAGAGAGAGAGGGAGCGGGCCCCGGGTGGTCGTGGCCCTCCTCCGCCACCGGGTGGCGACGGCGACGATATAGGTGGCGGAGGGGAGGGAGATAGGCAACGCCGGGGAGGTCGCGGGGGACCAATTTTCGTTTTGGCTTTCATAGCCGCCCAAACAGCTGTGACAGTAGCTCTCTCTCTAAAAGTCGAATCTTTCGCGGTAATCCGTTTCCGTGCCTTCTCAGCGAATATTTTATTAGCTACGTGTCGTTTTTTGAGATCTTTGCTTCGCGACACGCGTCCAACGGATTAATGCCTCGATCGCCTCTAACTAATCGCTTTTCTAAATTCGTATTTGAACCACAAAATCGATATTATTGGGATACGCAACTCGATTGGAAGTGCGTTTATCGCGTGATTTAAAAAACTGCAGCCCTTTGTTGTTGTTGACATTGCTACAATTTCTTATGAACGGCACTGGACTATCAATATGCGATCGATGACAAGGCAAATTATAATGTTTTAAGCATTGACGATGTTTCTGAACCTCTAAATCAGCCTTTATATGCTCGGATAATCGATCCCATAGTTAATCTATGTAATTCTTAAATTCTCGTAGCAAAATAATTTTCGATATATATTCCAACTCTTTGGCAGTTAAACTATGTACATCACAGTTGTCCAACACGATAAGAACCATTTTGAATTCTGAGCTGTTTCGCTTTGCGCGCTATAAATACATCCGCTCTAGATGTCGTTTTTTTCAATATTATATTAATAGTGTCGTAAAAGGAGAAGTTTGTGCGACAATCGCAGACGATCAAAGTGATTAATGTCGACAATAAAGTACAGACTGAAAAAGACATACGCAAGCAGGGAAACATGCTGCCGCTTTCTATACACAGAATCATTTGCGGTCCATCGAACTGCGGCAAAACAAACGTGTTGATAATTTTGCTGAAAAGTCCACATGGCATACGTCGAGAACGTGTACGTGTACTCGAAATTGTTGCAACAGCCAAAATACCGATACTTGGAGAATTTATTAGCACCGATTGAAGAAATTGGTTATTTTACATTCTCCAATAATAACGATGTATTATTACCGAACGAGGCGCTTCCAAATTCCATTTTTGTCTTCGATGACATGGTATGCGACAAGCAAGACGCGATCAGAGAGTACTTTGTGATGAGTCGACACATGGACGTCGACTGATTCTATCTGTGTCAGACATACGCAAAGATACCGAAGCATCTTATATACGATAATGCAAATCTGTTGTTCAAACAGGACGGTACCAATCTGAAACATATATATAATACAATTATCATGTAAACATTGATATATCTTACGAGAATTTCTGCGAACTGTTGTTGCTGTTGGCAACAAAAGTATGGATTCGTCACAGATAAAGACAGTGCGCTTACGAATGGACGATACAGAAAAGAATTTAATGAGTATGCGATACCTTAACGTGATTATTCGTTGTCAATACGTCAACTACAGAACATTTCCTTTCGAGTGCGTCGTGGATAATAACAAAGAGCTCAAGGATCGCGAGAGGATAGCGGAACAAATTGTGAAAACGAGTGAATTGATTCGTAAAAAATATCGCGCTTTAAAAGTCGGTAAAATAGAGGAAGAATATAGCATTGAAGAAACACTTTAAGTCTATCGTCGGACCTCTAAAACAGATTGTCGAAGACACCGCTAATGATGAATCTCAACCAATTAAAAAAGAAGTCAACGTTGTAAAGGATAAAAGTATTAAGAAAAGAAAATCTGAAGATAATAAAGATGTTCATGAAGATGATAATGATGATGATGACCTCTGGATGGATAATATAACCGTCGTCTAAAAAGCAATGTACAAAAGAATCAAACATTACGTTGAATTCCAATTATCGTACGAACGTTCGCACGTTCCCTCAGTTGAAGACATTTATAAAACGCCCAATGAACCGCTTGAAACGTTAGTACAATCTTTGCAAACGCGGCAAATTCGTGAGCAGTTGCATAATCAATTGAGGTCACTTAGACAAAAATATATAAATATGCTTCTCAGTAGTGACAGAAAAAAGGCGATCGATTACGTTTATGGCGTATACCTTAGCGAGAACGGCACGATGCTCGGTGACAAATATTTCGATGTAGACATGAATGAATTTGTGATCGTAGAATAAAGTACACCTGATTTGTACGAATTAATTTTGAAAAAAATTCCCGACGATACTATTTACACAGAAAATGATAAATAAGCATATAAAAGTAGCATATAAAAGTATACTGTTGGCAGCGAATGCTCACAAGCGCAGTAATAAAGTGGATAATCCAATAGTGGGCAGCAAAGGGTACAAATATAAAATATAATAACCCTTGATGTCAGGTAAAATACAAGTTGGAACGGACACGCTCCAAGAAGTTAGGTAAAAGAGTCGGAAAAGGTGTAATACCACGCACCATGACCCTAAACGACAATAGAATCGATTATGTTCATTGGGATGATCCTAATGAGCTATTGGATCGCCTCCGATTGCTTGAGATCATGCATCAGGTAGGTTACAATGCCCAAAATAACGAAATATTGTCTATTATTAAGGAGCTTCGGATTTATTATAAATTGAAACGAGATACACAATCATTTTAGTTGACATCAAAATGTCGATAAACAACATTTGCGTTTAAGAACTACTTTGTGATTTACGCATTATACAGCAATAATCATAACGTAACGTAACATTGAAAAGAAAAATCTCGAAAAGTGGTGACTGGTGGAAGAACTGCACGCTCTGGCTGGAAAAAATTTTCGACGCGGACGTGTCATAGTTTACGGATACGATGACCTGTAGCAGGCTGATGTGATGAGATCGCCCTTACACACGATTCAACAAAGGTATCACTTACATTCTCACCGTTATCAATGTGTTGAGTAGGCCTGTGTTAACACATGGGCCATATCGCTGAAAACCAAGAGTGGAAATGAGATAGCTACTGCAAAGATAATTCGAGACGATGGAAGATGTCCGAAAAATTTGCAAACTAATATGGGAAAAGAATTTTACAACGCAACGTGCAAAAACTCCTGAAAAAAACACAACATAAATCATTATTCAACATATGCCAATGAAGGCATCTGTCTTTGAACGATTTAATCGTATGTTGAAAAACGATATGTGGAAACAATTTATGCACAATGGAAATTATAAATGGATCGACTTGCTACTGCGTCTCGTGTCTAAGTACAACGCGCGAAAGCATTGAACTATCAGTATGCGACCCATCGATGTGACTCCTATGATTGTTAACAAACTCTTAAACATGGTGTACAGTAGCGTAAAGGCTGTCTCATTCCCGCGATTCAAAGTGGATGATTCGATACGTGTGAACAAATTCAAGACAATCTTTGAGAAAGGTTACACGCCAAATTGGTGTTTAGAATCGTCAAAATACAGAAAACTAATCCTGTGACGTATCTACTGGAAGATTACCGCGGAAAATCGATCGCTGGAGGATTCCATGAGTATAAGTTAAATCGCGTCGCTAATCCCGACGTATATCTAGTCGAAAAAGTGTTTCGTAAAAAAGGAAACAAGATTTATACATGAAATGACTCGGATTTGATAATTCGCACAACTTTTGAATACACAAGGATAGTGTGTTATAAAAATAAAATTTATTATGAATTGTATAATTATTTTTTTTCCTATGTAAATATTTTAATATATATTATTTAATATAAATTTAATATATATTAAATATATATTAAATATAAACGCATTATACATGTTATACACATTACACATTATACATATTACAGATGCATACGTATACATGTACATACATATGTGCGTACATACATATGTACATGCATACGTACCAACGTACATATACAGGGTGATTCAAAATGAATATATTATCCTTGAAATGTCATATTCTTGATTTAATTCTAAGACGATTTTTCCTTTGCCAAAATTTTGTCAAAAGCGTAGTTTTTAAATTATAATAAGAAATAATTAGCGAATGACAGGGCGAGTAGAGAAGGTAGCCAGGAGCAGCGTTTCTCACTGTCCGACGCAGACCGTACGGGGGACTCTCGTTACGATCAGACGATCGCTACACACGCATGCATATGCGATCGTATTCTCTCTCTCACACACACACACACACACACACACACACACACACAAAATTACCTTGAAAAAGTTTGATGACTTCGACATGCTGCAGCTTGAGAAACAAGAAAAACATCCATCGATCATTGATGGATCATGTACAGCTCCAAACTTTTGTCAGTTAAACTTCCATTCCTCTAATAAGTTTAGAAATCACTCGTTCCCATTGATGCACGCAGATCGAGTAACCATTAAAATATTAGGTGTAGTAAAAAGAAATCCATTATTTTTCCAATAGATGACTTTAGTAATCTGTATCTCGCAACGCGATATTGTAAGATGCGTTTTTTTTTTTTTTTAATATGATTTTCCTAGTAGACTTATTCCACAAAAAGAAGAATTAAATACTCGAATGTGCAGGAAAGTAAAATTATATATCGTGTTATACGATATATAATTTTGATTCTTCTTTTTGTGGAATTGATCTACTAGGGAAACCACATTAAGAAGAATGCATTTTACAATAGTACCTTATGGGTGATGTGAAAAGATATTATCGAGAAATGTACGTTATCATAATTATGTAATGTATTAGAAAACTACGTTAAGATATAAGTATAATATCATTAAGGAACAATAAATAAATTAACAACAGAAATTTTTTTGTTAATAGAAATAAATTATTTAATAAAAAACATGTTTCAATAATAATTTGGCGGAAAGTACACTCCCAGTATATTTCTAGTATTGGGACATTCCTGAGCCAGAGCGTCACGTGAGTGCTCGGCGGCTCGGTCGCCGAGCCTCGAGCAGTGGTAAGAATCGCTCGCCGGAATTAGCCCGAAATGTGCAAATTTTTGCGAGCATTGTATTATAACAACATGAATTTTAATACCGGCATTAAGTATTATACATGATGAATTGCGCCTTGTGGAACAAGTTAGTGATTTACAAATTATTGACAGAATAAAAGAAGTAAGGGATAAACTTCCGAAAATGCCCGATTATCATGAAATTTGGCAGAAATACTCCAAATGACGTTAAATGAATGTCCTTAAATTTCACCGACAAAAAGGTTTAATGTCAAAAATGTTTAAGTAAAATTATATACCACCTAAATGCATTACTGTTACATAGCTCGCTGTAATAGACTGGAAGGAAATTGAAAACTTTAGAGTACCAAAATCACATAAATTGGAATATCAATAATCGGTGATTACAGAGCATAGAATTAATTACGAACATGATTTTAATTTGGAGAATGTCGAAGTACTTGATGTTGAGCGTTTTTTGAGAAAACATTTTGAGTAAACGTTCGGTTAACATCTGAATGCTTTTACATTTATATGCAAAAGAATGGTCTTAATTTATGATCGGATACTGAAGATTTACACCACACTTATTTACAGATTTTAAAGAATAATAGTTTTTAATTTTTAATTTGTATAATGCGACTTAATTGCTTTTATTTTTGACTTGTTTCCCCTCCTTTTAATATTTATCTGATTGACCGACACGTTACTTAGAATTGAAATTTATCAGTTATGTTTTTGACACTCTATTGTGAGCATGTTACTTATAAGAATTGTTATTTAATTGATTTATTTCTGCAACGATGCTGAATTTCATATATTTTTTAATTTGATCCAAAGTTTAAGATGATTCTTTGTATATTGAGATGAATCACTTTTTTCTTGTTTTTTGTTGTTTTTAATTTTTAGTCAATTTATGGATAAATTGACTAAATTTATGGATTTTTGCAACAATAAATCTACCTATTTTATTAATGATTCAAATTAGACTTACAAGGAGGAACATATTATGTTTTGTAATTGCTAAGCAGGACTTCAAAGAGAGTTGAATCGTACAATTTACTGATTTTTGGATTAATGAAAAAAAAGAGTAATAAGTATTTTTTATTATTGCGTACTGATTACGCCGTATTCTCGACTTTTTGGATTCTATTGGTTTTGAATTTGAAGAGTTTGTATCTTGATATTACATTTTAAATTGATAAATAGAAATAATACTTGCAAAGTTTTCGATTAATAGAGTAAAAAATGGTGTGACTAACAAATTAAGTTCTATCTGAAAAAATACTTTTTAAAATTTCTTCATTGATTCTTTTTCATAATTTATATGTTCGAATTATAACGATAACTAATATAAAAATGTGTTCTTAGCTGTAAAACCAATTTTCTAACTGCAATGGTTTCAAAAGGATTTCTTATATTTTTTAGTATCAGGAAAATGTTTGCGATACCTAGTCGCTAATAATCGCTCTTATTAAAAATTGTTTCTTATTCTCATCCCTTATTATAATAATGCTGTAATCGGTAATTAGCTTTATTCCTTGTTCAGCTGTGTCATTATTTGAAATCGTTGCAGATGTTATAATAGAAAATTGATTTCACAGCTAAGTTAATATATTTTTATATTTATATATATATATAGTTGAAATTTATAATATATAAATTATGAAAAACAATCTCCGGAGAATTTTAAAATTTTTAGTATATTTTTTTAGACAGAATTTCACTTGTTAATCTGCATCATTCTTATTCTACTAATTCAAAATTTTACGAGTATTATTTACTTACTTATAAATATTATATACATTAAACTAAAAAGAAAAATCGAATGTCAGAAAAGGATTACCTAGTAGCGTATATATCGGAGTTAAACTATCAATGTTTATTTCTTAATTATTAATTAACTTATTAATTCACTTATTACATTAAGTGAAACATATAAGGTCTCTACCGATGCAGAAAAGCAAGACACAAATGTATAAAAAAAGAAAAGTTCGCTAGGCCGATTTTTGTGGAAAATATGCTTTAAAAACTCATGTTGATAGTGTAATATAAAAAAACTTAAACGTTTAACTGTCGACACGGGTTCTAATTGTTCGATAGAGCTGAAATTTGAATTGAAACAGGAATTATTTTTTTGAGGATTAGAACCATTTTGAAGGGTATCGCGAAAAAAATTTTAAAAATTTCTTTTTTCAAAAGTAAAGATGGACCACATACAAGGTCTCTCAGACCACCCGTCTATCCTTTTTTCTCCGCAGGATAAAATCCAATCAAAAATATGTTTAGACCAAAGTTGTGAGATTTAAAAAAATCTATTTATTGATCATATCAGTTTGATTTTGGGTAGCTTTGCCAAGGTCAGATCGATTTTTTTAAATAAAACTTTCTACTTTTTATTCTAGAATCTAATAGCCGATGTCAAGAGCTTTTCAAAATATAATAAAGTGTCGTTTGATTAAGTAAATCTCGTGTTATGAAGATTAAAAGTTACAGTACCGCCGGCATTAGCATTACTCAAGTGTGTATGTGTATGCGTGCGCGCGCGCGCGTCTACATACATACGTGTACTTGCATATATTGATGTTTCTGAATAAGTAAATGTTTACATGTTTATGAGTTCAAAATGATCACCGTTTTCTACGATGTAAGCATCTACTCTGTTTTGGAAGGAATTAGTTGTAAAATTTCATTAGCATTCAAGGATCGAATTGCTTCAGTTATTCTATGAATCATATCATCGTCTCTAGTAGTTGGACATTCACATATAGTCTTTTATCCTTCCCCACAATTAATAATCAAGAACGGTGAGGTCCGACGATCGGGGTGGATAATTGATCAGACCGTATTTGCCTATCCATTTGTTCAGAAACATAGTGTTTAGTACTGTATGAGCAACTCTTGATGTATGTGGCGGACATCCATCTTGCTGGAATCACATCTAGGCGCAATCTCAATAGAAAATTTTCTAATAAGACAAGAAGTTCTGTTTTTAACAAAACTGAATATCTATTAATGTCTAGATTGTTTTCAAAGAAAATAGGATCTACGATCTGACTTCCAATAATGCCGCACCAAACATTAACTTACCAAATATGTTGATGATCTGTTTGTATTAACCAAATGTATTAACCAAGGAATTTTCTGATCAATAACGGCAGTTTCAAGTATTGACAGATCTATCACTTTTGAATGTACATTCGTCAGAAAATAAAATTTTAAGATGAAAATCTGGTGATTGCAAAATACAAGTTTCTGTTCAAAATCATCATGAGTCAACGATTGATGAACATACATTCTAAGATTTGTTTTCTTTTAAAATGAGCCAGATAATGTTACGACTAATACCAGAATCTCTTTCTCGACGTCTTAAAGAATCATGAGGGTTTGATGCAAGAATTTCCGCTGTTCTTTCATTCTTAATTGGACGGCGGATCTGTCTACTTTTATTATGTTGAGGCTAAACGACTAATTCTGATTCGATTAGCCAATCATGAAAAGACTTTCCACAAATGAGAAGTCTGATTAGGAAAACGCTGTCGTCACAATTTTTTCAACACCAGCAAATGAACCTCGACATTCACTCAAAATTAACAATATATAGTATGCTTCTTCATTTGAATAAAACATGGCTGGATAAATCTATGAAAACTTTGAGAAGTAAAACGAAATGATGAATATTTATTTATCTCTGATTCACTTTTATAGCAATATAGGAAAGTCTCTACTAAGATTGAATATTTATTACTAGGGCGTTTACTCGGCCCCAATGGACTGCGCACGGAGAGCCATTGCGTGTGAATGAGTCAGGTGTTTATTAAAGCGAAACAACAACAAAACTATCGCGCGGTCAGCTTTAGTAAGAAAACGGTGGTCATTTTGAACATCTCTCATAAACAAGTAAACATTTACTTATTCAGAAACACCAACATATGCAAGCACTCGTACGCATGTAGATGCACGCGCGCGCGCGCGCACGCACGCACGCACACAAAAGGTGTAAATCCGATTGGGTAATCTCCACGTGGTACACCTTGGGTAATGCTAATGCCGGAGGTACTATTTTAACTTTTAATGTGTTAATTTTTATCTTCATAACTCGAAATTTACTTAATCAAAAGATACTTTATTATAAGATTTTGGAAAGCTCTTGACATTGACTATTAGATTCTAGAATAAAAAGTAGGAAGTTTCATTTAAAAAAATCGATGTGACCTTGATCTGACCTTGGCAAAGCCACCCAAGGTCAAACTAGTATGATCAATAAACTAATAGATTTTTTTAAACTCCACAACTTTTGTCTGAACATATTTTTGATTGGATCTTATCCTGCGGAAACAAAAAGAGTGGATGGGTGGTCTAAGACACCCTATATGTATATGTACAGGGTGACATGAATATACGCTCCACTCGTCCCGAGCAGGTAGAGTGGACTAAACTGAGTAGAAAAGTCCTCTACCATTTTAAATAATGCTCGCAATAATTAAGTTATTTTAAGTAATGCTCGCAATAATTAACGAGATATTAACGTCTAAGGATAGCCGAATACGCGCGTCCGCTCGACTTACTATTGTCGAAGGTACGGCCCATCGAGCGCACGGCGCACGGGTCGCGAGGAGCGGGAATGGCCTAGCAGGTGCGCCGCGCCGTTTGAGCTTAGATGCTCGCGCAAAGCCCCGCTCCTCGCGGCTCGCGCACTCGGTGGGCCGTACTNGGGCCGTACTTTCGGCAATAATAGGTCGGGAGGATGTGCATATTCGGCTATCTTTAATATCTCGTTAATTATTGCGAGCATTACAAAATAAAATAGTAGAGGATTTTTCTACTCAGTTTAGTTCACTCTACCTGCTCGGGACGAGTGGGGCCGTATATTCATGCCACCCTGTGTATATATATATATATATATATATATATATATATAGCATA
>JAANIB010003070.1:168678-180493 GCA_017607565.1 Acromyrmex heyeri | reverse complement strand
ATGATATAAAACTATCCTAATATGTTTCTTTCATTACATACTCCTAATACAATATCTTTTTAATTTCTGTAAATCTGTAGAAACCTATATATAAGAAACCTATAAAGTAGATATTATTATAGACTCTTGTTTACAAATGTACTTCATAAATTTATAAATGGAAACTTTGTAAATAAAAAATAAAATTTTGTTGCACAAAAACATATAAAATATTACTTTTTACTTTTATATTTGTTCAAAATACACACATTATAAATATTGGTAGGCATACTTTACGTCTCTTAATAGAACGCTCTATTCTAATTAATCATCACAATATGGACGACGCTGGATGCAACTTTCTATTGGCTATTGGGAAACGCTGCGCACACCTTGTGTATTTTCACCATGATAGAGCCATGGTGTAACGGTGAGCTACTAAACAAATAATTCCATAAGCAATCATTAGGATATACAATAGCGGAGATATTAAGGGGGATCATAATATCTACACTGACCAAAACACTATCTTCTCCTCTACTTTAAGATTACCATCAAAAAAATATTATATTTGTTAAAAGTAACCCCGTTACTTAGAAAGACGAAAATAAATTGAATAATCATTTCACTTAGAAATACAATATTTGGTAAAACTGCAGAAAAGGCGAGCAACCGCCGACAACCTTGGCCTTGATATATGTTGTTAAGGTCATGACCCTGAGCAGCCTCTAACACGTTTTAGCTGTCGCTCGTTATTTGTTAAAAAATTATTAACAAAAATACGAGAACAAGTCAATAAGTTTTTAGAAAAATAAAATTTAGTAAACACATTTTTTTTAATTGATTCATTTTTATTTCTCAACATAGTAGTCTCCTTTCAGCTCGATACACTTGATCCAACGATTCTCCAACTTTTTCAAGCCGTTCGAATAATATGATTTGTCCAACCCTTCAAAATAAACCTCTGTTTCGGCGATGAGCTGCTCTCTGGTGGTGAATCTCTTTCCTCCGAACCATTTCTTCAGGTTTGGAAACAGGAGATAGTCGCAGGAGGCTAAATCTGGCGAATATGCTGGATGGGCAAACAATTCGTAGCGGAATTCATTGAATTTGGCCATCGGTGCCGGGCACGTACGAACCCGTACATTGTCTTGATGGAAGAGCACTTTCTTCTTCGCCAAATGGGGACGTTTTTTCTTTAAAATGTTGTTGAAACGGTCCAATAAGACTGCATAGTAATCGCCATTGATCGTTTGCTTCGACGGAAGATAATCGATATGAATTATATTGCGTGCATCCCAAAAAACTGTGGCCATCACCTTTCCAGCCGACTTCACAGTCTTTGTCTTCTTCGGAGCTGGTTCACTCGGTGAAGTCCATTATTTTGACTGTTCCTTCATCTCGGGTGTGAAGTAATGGATCCATGTTTCGTTCACAGTAATGAATCGACGCAGAAATTCATCTGAATTACGTTGAAACATTTCCAAACATTGTTTTGAAATCGTCACACGGTCGCGCTTATGGTTCACAGTGAGCAAACGCGTTACCTAATTCTTGCCGATAGCTTTTTCATACTCAATTGTTCGTGCAAAATTGAAATCACTGTGCCATGTGATATGCCTGTGGCCTCAACAAACTCGCGCACTTTCACTCGTCGATCAGTCAAAATAATATCGTGGACTTTATCGATGATTTCTGGCGTAGCAGCCTCAATTGGACGTCCTAAACGAGGTGCATCACATGTGGATGTACGACCACGTTTAAATTCATTCACCCAATTGTATACAGTCGCAAACACTGGTGCAGATGTGCTATGAACATTATCCAACTCGGCTTTGATTTCTTTTGGCGTCAAACCTTTCATATGCAGATGTTTGATCACTGCACGAAACTCATTTTTTTCCATTTTGCAAAAAATATAACGATTGTTCGCTTTAATCGTCTACAGAAATGAAACCACGCGATGAATTCCCCTCAAAATTTGACAGTAATCAGCTGAAAAATGCTACTTGTCAAAGGGTAATCTGATATAACACTGCGAGTGCCCTCTGACAGATTTTCTAAGAACTTATTGATTTGCCCTCGTACTTTAAAAAAGTAACATTTTATTTCTGCTATGTACAATATTAAAAACTATCTTATCTTTTCTTGCGTAATGACTTTCCACGCGAAACGACTCTCACGCCACTTCCTCTCCTATTTGGGGGCGCACGACTTCTATGCGAACCGACTCTCGCCTCATCTCCCCTGTACTTGGGGGCGCACGACTTCCACACGAAGCAACTTTCGAAATCTTGTTACAGATCACTCAGGTTACGACTTTGAAAGTCGCTTCGCATGGAAGTCGTGCACTCTCAAGCAGAGAGGGGAGGGGAAGTGGGAGTCGCGTCGCGTGAAAGTCGTGCGTCCCCCAAAAAGGGAGAGACGGGGTGGGAATTGCTTCGCGTGAAAGTTGTGTGCCACCAAACAGGAGGGAGGAGAAGTGGCAATTGTTTTGCGTGAAAGTCGTTTGCCCCTAAGCAGAAATAAAACGTTATTTTTTTCAAACTTTTTATGTAAATAACTTTTTAACGAATTACGGCTAAAAGTTGTTGGAGATTGCTCAGTGTTATGATCTTGACAACATCAAAGTCAAGGTCGTCAGCGGTTGTTCCCCTTTTCTATAGTTTTAACGAATATTTTTCTGTAGCAACTCTGTTATAGAGTGCAATTTTAGAGCGTTAGACAGTTTTTTTATACGCTCTGTTGAATTTGCCTAATTTTGTTTATTCTTTTGGTAAATTGATTGGTACCGGCAACCTCTCCCTCTCTCACTTCGCGGTGTGCGTGCGTGCGCGCGCACGTTTTTCCCGTCTTCGGCGTCCTTTATACATTCAATGTGTTTAAGTAATGAACTTTGCATTTATATCAAGAGTACTAATATTTTATTCCATCCATTCTCTTTATAATAAGTAAGATTGACAAGCGACAGAGAAATCTAAGGATCGTTCAAGAAGAGAAGTCATGATCTAAGGTACCTGAGCCGAATAAGGCCCAGGCACTAAGTAAGGCTCACTTTTAAATTTGTTACTTTAAAACTCTGTTTACATCTACAGTATATGTTTAAAAGATGTGTTATAGGAAATAGATAAAAAAGAATTAAAGAATTGGAATCGATAGCAACACATTTATTTAATGCGACAAAAACTTATATGTATGAGCTGGTTTGAGCCATTTTTATAACAATCCGCTGCAAAATTTTGCCAGTATGCAATGTGTTACAACTTATTATAATTCATTATATCATTCAACTTTTTTTCTAATTATAAAAAATAACTAATAAATCAATTTTTTTAAATAAGTATGTATTTTTTTAAAACAATATACTTATTAAATAAGGTCCACTTATGTGATTATTATTAGAGCTATTATTATTTGTTAGTTATGCGTGAAGTTTACGCCAGAAAATAAATTTTTTTGTTGCTATCTTTTAAGAAGTCAAAATTGCATTCACATTGCTAGAAATTTCCAAAGATTACAAAATTAATTACAAACAAAATTAAGAATTAATGTAAAATTTTTACAATTTTCCTATATATATGATTCTCCAAATAATAAAAATCCTGAGAAAATGGGCTGATGAGAGTATAACGCAGTTGTTGGGGCGTGATAAGAAAATAATGTTAATCAGGGCAGATCTTGATAGCATGTATTTCCATAAAGGCGAACGTTTCGACTCTTTTTAGTATCATCATCAGCATTAATACACTTTTTAAAACATAAACGACATCACTCAATAGCAGCCACTATGGAAGTGAAAGATCCAAAGTGAGGTGCATGAATTTCATTGCAATTATACACAATTCATATCTGGAACGAATGTGAAAGGTACAGAGTTAATGATGAATTTATGGATATTAATGACAATGTGTGGCTTATCATTTGATACTGAGAGATGTGATTACAGATAAGAACAAATGATAAAAAGAAAAAAGTCCAAGAATTTGTGCAATATTATTATAAAACAAATATATGATAAGTCAGAATATAAAAGTAATACTAGTTAGTCAAGGAACGGTAGAGATAAGACTGAACGATATTATTTGAAAGTCGCAGATAAGTACGTATAACATCATTGTTTACAAAACTAAAGTCAAGAATTAAAATAATAAATACTTTATAATCTGTTTAGAATCGAAATATAAGCGTGATGTAAAAATTCTGTGTCAGATTGCAGGTTAAAACAATTATTTTACATTTGTATAAGTAACATCTCAGATACCAATCTTCTTCCAAAATAACGTCCGCAGTTAAAAATTTTGAAGTTCTCTCAATCGAAATCCTGATTAAATGAAAGTATATGATCCGTAATGACCGATTTAGTGTCAGAGGAACTGCTATCACGTCTGCCTAGCTGGCCCCACCACTTAACAAAATCTTAATGAAAAAAATATGAAACAATTATAGCGCACTATTTATGCGCTATACATATCCGCAAACAAAAAATTTTTTCGCATTCATTTCGTTTAGCTAAAAAAAAATTTTTTGTGGGAGGCTGAGTAAGCAGTAAGACAGCCTCCGCACACGTTAAAAACAATCAATTTGAAAAATCAAATACACAGAATTTATGCTATTTATGAGATACTACTTCGCATATTTTCGATTTTTACGCTGCAACACTTAAGGCAACACTTCCATCTTAGACATATTCACCCCTAAGCCGTTGAAAATTGCAAAATTAAATACTCTGATTATGCAAAATAATTCTCTGAATTATGCTCTACTATTTTCAAACATTTTCGATTTTTGAGTTGCAACCCTTAAAGCACTTCCACCTTGGAGCAAACGGGCGTATTCCCCCATAAGTCGTTTAAAATTGCAAAATTAAGTACTCTGAATATCCAAAATAATTATCTGATTCATGCGCTACTATTTCCAAGCATTTTAGGTTTCTGCGCTGCAATCCTTAGGGCACTTTCCTCAGGGAGCGAACAGACACATCCACACCTAAATCGTTTAAAATTGCAAAATTATATATTCTGATTATAAATAATTCTCTGAATTATGCGCTACTATTTCCAAGAATTTTCGATTTTTGCGATGCAATCTTTAAGGCACTCCCCTCTTGAAGTAATGGGGCCCTTCAGTCATTTAAAATTGTAAAATTAAATACTCCGTCTATGCAAAATAATTCTCTGATTTATGCGCTACCATTTTCAAGCATTTTTCCTAGAGGGAAGTGCCTTAAAAGTTTGCAGCGCAAAAATCCAAAATGCTTGGAAATAGTGACGCATATATCAGAGAATTATTGTGTATAGTCAGAGTATTTAATTTCGCAATTTTAATTGCCTTAGAGGTGAATATGACTGTTCGTTCCCAGAGAGAAGTACTTTAAGAGTTGCAGCGCAAAAATTCAAAATGCTTGGAAATAGTAGCACATGAATCAAATAATTATTATGAATAATCAGAGTATTTAATTTTGCAATTTTCAGCGACTTAGGGACGAATACGTCTGTTCGCTCCAAGAGGGAAGTGCCTTAAGGTATGCAGCCCAAAAACCCAAAAGGCTTGGAAATAGTAGCGTTTAAATTAGAGAATTATTATGCATAGTCACAGTATTTAATTTTACAATTTTAAACGTCTTAAGGGTGAATATGTCTGATCGTTCCTAGAGGGAAGTGCCTTAAGGATTGCAGCGCAAAAATTGAAAATACTTGGAAGTAGTATCGCATAAATACCATATAAATCCTTGTATTTAATTTTTCATATTGATTGTTTTTAACGAGTGGGGGTGAGGGCTGACTGAGTGCCCACCACAAAAAATTTTTTTATTTAAACGGTATGAATATTTTTTGTTTGCGTATATGAATGACGCATAATTAGCGTATTATTTCATAATTTTTTCATTATGATTTTGTTAAGTGGGAGGGCCAACTAGGCATACGTCTTACGCGGTACGCCAAATTCGAGTAAAGTTTCGATTTGCAAATACACTCGAGGATTGCGGTGCAATGACGTGCTCATTACAAACTTTAAAATTATTTTATGAGGAGAAGCACAAGAAGAATCTCTAACGTTTGCTCTTCATGAAAACTATCTATTCATCGCATCCATTCACTCCTGCACCGATGTTACATACACAAATCTGTTTTGACTTTAAACATCAATGCGTTACTATAAAAATATATAAATTCGTAATTGCATCGTGAAAATCATACCATATTCTCAGGATAATCTTATCATAAAGCTATATATTACAAACAATGAGAATATTCCGAGCGTTCGTGACAAGTCTAAACGCTGCTCCAAAGAAAAAGATATACGGGTGAGTCCACTTAAATGGACCATCTAAAATATCTAGCTCATTTTTGATGATATAAAAAAAGGTTCTTAATAATCGTATTTTAATACTTTTATCAACAAAATAATGAGATGAATCAGTTGCTATAAAGAAAGCACATAGTTACTTTAAAAATATATATATGTAAAAATGATAATTTTTTTAAATAAGTAATTATATTTTCTTCGCACCAACTGATTTATCTCATTATTCGCAGTTGTTGAAGCATGTTCAGAAAATAATGTTAATCAGTGCAGATCTTGATAGCGTGTATTTCCATAAAGACGAATCCATTCGACTCTTTTTAGAATCATTATCAGCGTTAATACAGTTCTTAGAACATATGCGACATCACTCATGCATCAATAACATTTTCAATTAATTAAAAAACTTGACAACGTTCCCTCTAATTTTTTATTGATCTCATTAGACGTAAATTCACGTTTTCGAATGTTCCTATAGATATGGCAGTGGAAAGTGTCAAATAGATGATCATATTTAGAAAACAAGTGCAGCATCACAAAAGAAGAATTCTCTAATTTCGTTTTGGATTTGACTTACTTCCAATTTGACAACTGTTTTTACAAACAAAAGTTTGGTACATGATCTCTATGAGATCTCCCCTTTCTCCGATCTTAGCAGACTAAGTTTTACAAGACATAGAAACTTCAGCATTAAAAGGTATAGGCATTATTTTATCGTTTTTTTACTTCAGCTACGTGAATGATATTGTGATGGCGGTACCATCAGATAAGGTGAAGGAAATTAAAGAAATATTTGATTCTTTCCATCCTAGAATCCAATTCACATCTGAATTTGAAGATGACTCGATCAATTCTTTAGATGTTACCATCATTATTAACAATGGATATTTGGAGTTTAATTGGTACCATAAGCCCACTTTTTCGGGCAAGTATCTCAATTTTCTATCGGCATATCCTCTATCTCATAAAAGAGGAACGGTAATGGTTGACAGATGTTTGTTATTGTCACTCAAATACCATGCCAAAAACCTTAAATTTATAATAAATACTTTATTAGAGAATGATTACTCTCTAGATTTTCTTTTTAAAACGATAAACTCAAGATTAAAAACACTTCAGTCTGACACAAAATTTTTACATCACGTTTATATTTCGATTCTAAACAGATAATAAATTATTTATTATTTTAATGCTTGACTTTACTTTTGCAAACAATGACAATATACATACTTATTTGCAACATACTTTCAAATAATATCGTTCAATCTTAACTCTGCCGTATCTTGACTAACTAATATTATTTTTATACTCTGACTTATTATATATTTGTTTTATAATGGTATTGCACGAATTCTTGGACATTTTTCTTATTATCATATGTTCTTGTACCTGTAATTCAATTTCTCCATAAATAGAATTAGAAAAAAATTAAATAAATTAGATGGGCCTTATTCCGCTCAGATACCTTAGTATATTAATAAACTCGAAAAATTACAGAATAATTATAGAATAATTATAGAATAATTATCTATAAATAGATTAAATTCTACTGCATATAAAATTTGTATAATTGTAATCTTTATAGTTACAACCTACTTAAGTATATGTGTTTTTCCATATACAGGTTCACTTAACTCGATCATCTGAAATATCTCGCTTATCATTGATGATATAAAAGAAATGTTTTAAATAAAAGTAGAAAGGTTTTGAGGGGGACGTATATTTTAGTCATTTGTTTTTTTTTCTAGATGGAGGCGCTAAAAAGATATGAAGGTTATACTTTTTTAAATCGAAATGAATGATTTTTTTTACACAATATGATTCCTCTAATTATTATTCATATAAAAGTATTAAGGTAGTGATATCAAACAAAAAACTAATCGTTGACGAGATATTTGTACATTTTATTCTGACATATATCGACATAAAATGTTAAATAACTCGTAAACTATTACCTTTTGGATAATCGGAGTTAATACTTTCATGAACAGAATAATGAGACGAATCAGATAGTGCAAAGAAAACATAATTTCTTATTTAAAAAATTATCCATTTTACATACATATTATATATTTTTTAAGAAACTATGTGTTTTCTTTATACCAACTGATTCATCTCATTATATTGTTGATGAAAGTATTAAGATACGATTATTTCAGAACATTTTTGTATATCATCAAAAATAAGCGAGATATTTCAGATTTAAGTGGACCACCCAGTATATATTTTTCTTTGGAACAGCGTTTGGACATGTCAGGATACGGAATATTCTCATTGTTTGTAATATATAGCTTTCCAATGAGATTATCCTAAGAATATGGTATGATTTTCGCAATGCGAATATTTTTACAGTAACGTATTAATGTTGAAAGTCAAAACAGATTTGTGTATGCAACATCAGTGCAAGAGTGAATGGATGCTGATGAATCGATAGTTTTCATGAAGAGCAAACATTAGAGATTCTTCTTGTGCTTCTCCTCGTAAAATAATTTAAAAGTTTGTAATGAGCACCTTCATTCGACCGCAATCCTCGAGTGTATTTCCAAATCGAAACTTTTACTCGAACTTGGCGTACTGCGTAGGATAAGACGTCTGTCAAGTTGGCCCTCCCACAAAATCATAATGAAAAAATTTTGAAATAATGTGCTATTTATGCGTCAATCATATATAAAAACAAAAAATATTGCGTACATACCGTTTAAGTAAAAAAAATTTTTGTGGTGGGCCAAGTAAACAGTTAGTCAGTCCTCACGCCTACCCGTTAAAAACAATCAATATGAAAAATACAGAGGATTTATGTCCCCTAAGTCATTAAAAATTGCAAAATTAAATACTGTGACTATGCAAAATAATTCTCTCATTTATGCGCTACTATTTCCAAACATTTTGAATTTTTGCGCTACAACGCTTAAGGGGATGCTGGAGTGTCCTGTATTATCATTAAATATTAATGACTCTTTTCTCTTAATTGTGTTTATGGATTGAAAAATCCTTCTTCACAATTAAAATATCAACAACAACGCAATTCGCCAGCTACATTTGAATACGAAAAACGAAAGAAAATTGAAGATTTACAGTTTTGTTATCAGCTTCTGTAGTCAACACATCACAATATGTATTGCATATAAGAGTTTCAGATCTTGCACGTTCATAAAAAGTAGCTGGCGAATTGCGGAAAACCTAAACGAACAATCCTAGCTTTTAGAAACGCGATAGGAGTTTTAGTATAAGAGAAAAGAGTATCCGAAAATTTCGTTTGTATATTACGAGTGAAATTGACGTGAAGCCATGAAACTAAGCAGTACTTTAGTTCCGCGATATTCCGACAGCGGCGCTGTCATGAAAAGTGCGTCGCTGAACCATGGAAATGATCTGAATTATCGATCTACTCAGGCCCATATTAATAAATGTGCCCTGGTCAAAGTTTTTTCTTTTGAGAGGAAAAATAATAATAAAATAAATATGATATTAGTCATTTCAATTTTGTTGAAATAATTTCTTCCTAAACAAGAAACATACTATATTATTTACACATGAATACAAATGAAGATAATTATTTTAATTACACTGTTCTGTCTTTTACATACATTTTATTTAGTAAATTATTTATGCATATATATATATATATATAATATATAAAATAACATATATATACTATATATGTATGTATATATATTAGGTGTAGTAAAAAGAAATCCATTATTTTTTCAATAGATGGCTTTAGTAATCTGTATCTCGCGTTGTAAAAGTATTAATTAACATTTTTTAGATTAAAGAAATAATGGATTTCTTTTTACTACACCTAATATTATATATATATAATAGCATACATACACACGCGTGTGCGTATGTATGCGTGCGCGCGCGCGCGCGCGTGTGTGTACATATATACAACACATGTCTAAACTTTATTTACTGAATTATTTACACATATATCAAGGTTCGGAACGCGATGTGTGTTTCGGTTGAGCTTCCATTCTGCTCGGATGTCGGAACGATAAGCGGCTCGTAGCAGACATAGCATATAAATGAAATTTTTGAATACTCTTTGCTCTTATACTCGTAATTCGTTTCTACAAGCATAGTATTGTTCTTTGAGATTTTCTGTAAATCGCCAGCTACTTATTTTAAACGTGCAAGGTCTGAAATTATTGTATATAGCACATTTTTTACTCGACTCGGATGTCGAAACAACAAGCGGCAATCTCGTAGCAGACGTAGCATATAAATGAAATTTTCGAATACTCTTTGCTCTTATACTAAAACTCATAACTCATTTCTGCAAGCATAATATTGTTCTTTGAGGTTTTCTGTAAATCGCCAGCTACTTATGCAAGGTCTGAAATTATTGTATATAGCACATTATTAATTCGACTCGGATGTCGAAATGTCGATTTAGTAAGAAGCGCCATTCCTCTTATCGCGCACAAGCGAAGTACCGCTATTTAATTACAGAAATGGATTGAATCATTGTATAAACCAGCAATATATTATCGGTTGGAAACGCTATAATAATAATATATTTTTGTATATATAGAAATGTATATCAGGATCGTTGTTTAGAAAAGGAATCATGCGTCCTTGCTGCATCGGCGATGCCAGAATCGATAGAAATCATATTCTTGAATTGCAGAACAAATTATTGAAACAGAAGTACGACAGAGTGAGACAGAGCAAAAACAAAAAAGGATAGAAACTCCGATTGTAATCGGTGAGACTCCGCACGCCGAGCTGAGCTCGTCGAACGAAATAGCGAGTCTATCCTTCAGAGTCTCTCTCTCTCTCTCTCTCTCTCTTTCTCTCTCTCTCTCTCTCTCTATATGGTCGCTTGTTTCTAGCGACCGAAAATGCTTTCTGGAAAATTTCGGCCGCTCAATGTGTATAATTAAGAGGAGAAGGAACATTATAGATAACATATAAGTTTTAATAAATTATGTTAATCCTATATCCCTCCAATTTATGTATAATAGNATTCCTCCAATTTATGTATAATAGCAAAAATAATTTCAAAACACGATAATTTACGAGATATTGATATTTCCATAATTTTCCATGAGCATTATATACCACGTTCATAGAAATGATTTGCAAGACCTCGGCGTGGTCTCACGCGTATGATGCGAGATCTGAATGTTAGAGATCCCATGATCAATTCCTTTTTTCTTTTTTCATAAATTTTTTTTTTTTTAAATAAGTGACATTGTTAATAAACATATATTACAGGCTAAATATATTTTTATTTAATTATTGAAATTATATGTGTATTTCTAAAAGTTTTAAACCGACAATTGTAGCAAAAAATAATTGACGTAGTATGCGTCGAATAGATAGAAAATCAGTATTTTTATATGTAAAGATATATGTGAGATCTGTTTACCTTTAGAAAAAATCCGAAAGGAAATCATGTTTCTGTAATAATGTTACGTTGATGTCGATCAGTACTTTCTGTGAAATGTTTTTTTTATAGCTATCATCCGAATGAAAATTCTGATAATCAATCAAATCGCAAAAGTGCGATGATTAATATAATTAT
>JAANIB010003070.1:142542-164991 GCA_017607565.1 Acromyrmex heyeri | reverse complement strand
TTGTCAAATATCTCCCTTCCGCCTTTTTGTATTTTGAATTTCGCGGCTATGTACAAAGCGCTACAGAGCTCGTATCTGGCAACACTATACACCATTTGAAAGGTCTTGACATAACCTACAAAACGACGCTATGCATGATTAGTTTGGATATTGCGTTCAACAGTTATAGACGTGTAAACATGGAGTTCACTAACGCCGAAATTCGCGCTATTTTAAAGTTTTCCTTCGTTAAAGGCAAATCCGCTAGAGAAACGTTCCGTGAGATTAATGGTGTTTTGGGGAATGGTACTCTATCACTTCGAACCGCGGAGGAATGGTTTCGACGATTCAGAGCCGGTGAAAACGAAACCATGGATAAGCCAGCCGGCGGAAGACCTGTGACGACGAATACCGATCAAATCATAGAAAACATCGAGTTAGACCGGCATGTGGCATCTCGTGACATCGCCCAGGAGATGGGAGTTAGTCACCAAACCATTTTAAACCATCTGCAGAAGGCTGGATACAAAAAAAAGCTTGATGTTTGGGTGCCGCATGATTTGACGCAAAAAAACCTTCTGGACCGAATCAACGCCTGCGATATGCTGCTGAAACGCAACGAACTCGACCCATTTTTGAAGCGGATGGTGACTGGCGACGAAAAATGGATCACATACGACAATATCAAGCGAAAACGGTCGTGGTCGAAGGCCGGTGAATCGTCCGAAACAGTGGCCAAGCCGGGATTGACGGCCAGGAAGGTTTTGCTGTGTGTTTGGTGGGATTGGAAGGGTATCATCCACTATGAGCTGCTCCCATATGGCCAGACGCTTAATTCTACCATCTACTGCGAACAACTGGACCGCTTGAAGCAGGCGATCGACCAGAAGCGTCCAGGATTGGCCAACAGGAGGGGTGTAGTGTTCCACCAGGACAACGCCAGACCACACACTTCGTTGATGACTCGTCAGAAGCTATGGGAGCTCGGATGGGAGGTTTTATCGCATCCACCATATAGCCCGGACATAGCGCCAAGTGATTACCACCTGTTCTTGTCCATGGCGAACGCCCTTGGTGGTGTAAAGTTGAACTCAAAACAGGCTTGTGAAAAGTGGCTGTCCGAGTTCTTCGCAAATAAGGAGGGGGGCTTCTACGAGGGGGGTATTATGAAGTTGCCGTCTAGATGGAAACAGATTATCGAACAAAACGGCGCATATTTGAACTAAATCCGATCACTGTAACACTTTTTATAAAGCATTGAATAAAGAGGAAAAAAGCGGAAGGGAGATATTTGACAACCTTATATATGTATATTCATGAAAAAGAATTACATTCTGTATGTGCAATGTCGTATTCATTTATTGATACTATATTATTATTACCTAAAATGGCATTGGACATAAGGAAAAAGTGCTACTACGGCTTCGTATCGATATAACTATTAAAGTTAAAAATCTGTACTTTATGTATATTACAGATTTTTAATATTGGTGATATATATTGGAACACGGCCTACACTGCATGTGTACATAATACAACTGTATTTCTAAGGTCCGATTCTACAAATATAAGATTAACTTCAAATACGGTTTATTTTTTTCTCAATTTTAAAATTGGAAAATTTTCCAAAATAAATTTTACATTTGTGGAACCGACCCTAATACACGTCCCTGCTAAGATGGTAATGTAGGAAACGGAATAAAAATATCGATAATTAATCGATCAAATTTCTTGCATGATCATATTAACTCAGAGGGCGTCTTATACATTGGAAATAAAAACCTGTAATATCGACCTTGATTAACTTCAGCCTTCGCTCCAGCATTCCCTTAAAGCATTTCCCGCTTGGAATGAACAGCTATATTCATCCCTAAGTTGTTTAAAATTGCAAAATTAATTAATTTGATTATGCATATTAATTCTCTGATTTATGCACTATTTCCTAGCATTTTTAATTTTGGAAATAGTTGCGCATAAATCAGGGAAATATTGTGTATAGTCAGAGCATTTAATTATTCAATTTTAAACCACGTAGGCGTGCATATGTCTGTTCGCTCCAAGAGGATAGTACTTTAAGGATTGCAGCACAAAAATCCCAAATACTTAGAAATAGTAGCACATAAATCAAAGAATTATTTCTCATAATCAGAGTATTTAATTTTGCAATTTTTAACGACTTAGAGGGGAATATGTCTGTTCCCTCCAAGAGAGAANATAATGTATGACAGACATTAGAATATATTATTGTACTAAATATTATTGTATTGTACTAAATTTTATCATTATGCCAAAATAATATTGTATGTCTGCCAAAATAATATTGTATGTCTAGTTGATAATGCAAAATAATTAAGGGTAGAAGCGCAAAAATCCAAAATGCTTGGAAATGGTAGTGCATAAATCAGAGAATTATTTTGCATAGTCAGAGTATTTAATTTTGCAATTTTAAACGACTTAGGGGCGAATATAAGTGTACCTTTCAAGAGGGAAGTGCCTTAATGGTTGCGCAAAGATCCAAAATGCTTGGAAATAGTACTACATAAACCGGAAAACTATTATGCATAGTCAAAATGTTTAATTCTGGTATTTTGAAAGACTTAAGGGTGAATATGTCTGTTCGCTTCCAGAAGATAGTGCTTTAAGTGTTGCAGCACAAAAATCAAAAATGCTTAGAAATAATAGCACCTAAATCTTAGAATAATTTTTCATAATCATAGTATTTAATTTTGCAATTTTTAACTTAGAGGGTAATATAGTTGTTCCCTCCAAGAGAGAAGTGGCTTAAATGTTGCAGCGCAAAAATCCAAAATGCTTAGAAAAAGCATTAGCACCTAAATCATAGAATTATTTTGCATAGGCAGAATATTTAATTTTGCAATTTTTTACAACTTAGAGGGAAATATGACTGTTCCCTCCAAGAGAGATGTGCCTTAAGGGTTGGAGCGCCAAAATTCAAAATGCTTGGAAATAGTAGCGCACAAATCAAAAAATTATTTTGCATATTTAGAGTATTTAATTTTGCAATTTTAAACGACTTATGGGTGAATATGTCTGTTCGCTCCAGAAGGAAAATGCTTTAAAGGTTGCAAAAATCGAAAATGATTGGAAATAGTATCGCATAAATGATAGAATTATTATGTATAGTCAGAGTATTTAATTTTGCAATTTTTAACGACTTAGAGGGGAATATGTCTGTTCCCTCCAAGAGAGAAGTGGCTTAAGTATTGCAGCGCAAAAATGCAATATGCTTGGAAATAGTAGCGCATAAATCGAAAGATTGTTATGCATAGTTAGAATATTTAGTTTTGCAATTTTAAACGACTTAGGGGTGAATATGACTGTTCGCTCCAGAAGGAAAGTGCTTTAAGGATTGCAGCGCAAAAATCCAACATGCTTAGAAATAGTAGCACCTAAATCTTAGAATAATTTTTCATAATCATAGTATTTAATTTTGCAATTTTTAACTTAGAGGGTAATATAGTTGTTCCCTCCAAGAGAGAAGTGGCTTAAATGTTGCAGCGCAAAAATCCAAAATGCTTAGAAAAAGCATTAGCACCTAAATCATAGAATTATTTTGCATAGGCAGAATATTTAATTTTGCAATTTTTTACAACTTAGAGGGAAATATGACTGTTCCCTCCAAGAGAGATGTGCCTTAAGGGTTGGAGCGCCAAAATTCAAAATGCTTGGAAATAGTAGCGCACAAATCAAAAAATTATTTTGCATATTTAGAGTATTTAATTTTGCAATTTTAAACGACTTATGGGTGAATATGTCTGTTCGCTCCAGAAGGAAAATGCTTTAAAGGTTGCAAAAATCGAAAATGATTGGAAATAGTATCGCATAAATGATAGAATTATTATGTATAGTCAGAGTATTTAATTTTGCAATTTTAAACGGGTGAATATGGCTGTTCGCTCCGAGAGGGAAGTACCTTAAGGATTTCAGTGCAGGAATCCAATATGCTTGGAAATAGTAGAGCATAAATCAGAGAATGATTTTGCATAGTCACAGTATTTAATTTTGCAATTTTATACTACTTAGGAGTTAATATATCTGTTCACTCCAAAAAGGAAGTGCTTTAAGGGTTACAGTAAAAAATTCCAAAGTGCTTGGTAATAGTAGCGCATAAATCAGAGAATTATTGTTCATAGTCAGAGTCTTTATTATATTTTGCATAGTCACAGTATTTACTTTTGCAATTTTAAGCGACTTAGGGGTGAATGTGTCTGTTCGCTCCAAAAGGAAAATGCCTTAAAGGTTGCATCGTAAAAATTGAAAATACTTGGAAGTAATAGCACATAAATAGCGCAAAACAATCCTGTGTATTTAATTTTTTTAATCGATTGTTTTTAACGGATATGGGCTTTTAACGGACGGTGACTGGCTGCCTACTCAGCCCTCGTCAAAAAAATTTTTTTTTTATCTAAACGGAATGAGCGCAAAATTTTTTGTTTGTGGATATGAATAGCGAATAATTAGGGCATTATTTTATAATTTTTTATTAATATTTGGTTAAATGTGAGGCCAGTTGGGGAGACGTCAATGTAAGTACATAGTTTTGTATTTCGTTTAATTTACTTTACTACGTGTAATGTGAAAAAGATTTTATACGAAATCCTGTGTGAAAAATTCGCATAATGTGATATCGAAATGTATTTTTTTCATCGGTTCGATTAGTGCACAAAACAAATTTACGATTTTGAAATAACGGAATAATTATTATGTCACACGAATAAAGAGTGGCTGTGTCATGTATTGGAATTATGCGAACAATAGAAATCGAGGGCTGTTGTATCGGTTACTCACGCGTTTTATACCTAACCGCACAATTTTTTTGCATTATCGCACCTCCGTGCTTTCATTTATACATATAATATATAGCTCTCTTTCTCCACATGGATCCATTAACCTATGCCGACGAATCACAAATATCTTGATCGTTTATGCATTGCCTTCTCCGATATTCTCGTTGTCTCATAATTATAATATCTTTATCGACCGTTAGGGATGGGAAAACCCAAGTTGCGTTCGGGGAGACGCTATTAGCGCTATTTGTGTCATTCGAGCCTTATTTTGCTTCCTAATAAATAATGAAAATAGAATGACATAAATAGTATCTCCTAGAACCTCCAGAAGCATCCAGAGTGACAATGAGATTCTTCTTCTGTTCGGACCAGATCCGATTATCCGAGTATAATAATTCTTTCGGTCTTAAAATTGCAACTGACACACTCGAAAAGTTTAGAGATCCTCGTTCTACGTCGATTGTTTCTAGTCGAAGTGCTCAACAAAGTGTATAACGTGCGAGAGAAGTTCAAAAAGTAAAGAAAATTTTATTAGTATTTGATGAGGACTCATACGTTCTCATAGTTTGGAGATTACATGGACAAATAAGTGAATATTTTTTGTATTCATTTCGATGATTCCCCCCCCTCTCTTTCTCCCTCTCCCTCTCTCTCTCTCGCTCTCTCTCTCTCCCTTTCTCTCTTTCTAGCTCTCTTTTCCTCTCGTTTTACGGAAATCTAATACTGTCCAATGCTGATAGCAATTAATTATTCATTTTAAATATCCTAAATAAATAATTAATTATTGTCTTTCAATAATAAATTATCTACATTTTATAATAAGACGAATTTTTAGAAAATAAACATTAATTAGCAATGTATTTACATAGAATCAAATAAATTATTTATTATTTATTATTTTATTGTGTTATATAATGTCCGAAAGTAATCGATACATCGTATATATGAAATAAATATATTTAAAATACGTATAGAAATATTATTCCAATATCTAACTTAACTATAATTAGCGCTTCTCTTACTATTAGCTGATGTATTTATATAAGCAACGTTCTGTTATAAACTTAATATTGTTTAAAATAGATTGCATAGTTCTCAAAATTATATTACTGTAGAAGACTGTGTAACAATTAAAATATATTATATTATTAAAAGCGAAAGCAAAAAATTGTATCTATTATTTAAACGTATAAAAAATATTCATACAATAGAAAAATTTAGCTTCTAATAGTTTAAGATCATGAAAATTATTTTCACAAAACTGTTTTGTTTATATTCGGACAAAACATACTCATTTTCAACTGCCATTTTCTATAAATAAAGCTTCTTTTTATAAAAATCTGCACTATATTTTTTACAGAATTGGAAAAGTTACTTCTTAAAAGTAATGCGTTACCGTTATTTGCGGTAAAAAGTAACTCCTTACCGTTACTCGTTATCGATTCTAAAAAGTAACGCGTTACTGTTACTTAAAACTAACGATAAAGAATCGTTACTCTTTGTTACTTTTTTTTGTAATTATACAGACTTACTCACCGATTTTGATGAAATTAGGGTCATTCGATGCGTTTTTATACAAAATGAACAAATCTGGCAGAAAGATATGTGTCGCTCTGCTTGGCAAAAACCGAAATGTTAAAGATTAAAGTTGATGATTATTGAAGTCAGGAAATCTATCAGATTCATTGATTTCGTGCAAAAATGCATCAAATAACCTTAATTTCATCAAAATCAATGAATAAGTCTGTCTCCTACATAATTATCCATTTTTTAAATGTTAAAACAGGCTTCTAAGACAGAATGCTAAGACAGAATATAAATATAAGATGTTTAGAAAGATATTTATCTTTGAACATTTTTATCTTTTATTAATATTTTACATACTTATATTTAATTCTACGTATTTTATTACATAACAGATATTTTAGTTTTTAGTGTTCTTATGCTAAAGCGAGAATAGTGAATGACACAAAAATATATAGGCAAATAGTTTTTTGTTTATTTAGTACCTATAATCTTATTGTCCGTGACGATTATGACCTATAAAAAAGTAATGATAAAAAAGTAACGGGGTCAATTTCATTATTCGTTACTAAAGGAAATGTAACACCGTTATTTTTTGTTATTAATAAAAAAAATAACAAATAAGTAACGTTGTTGCAAGTAACGCGTTATTTCCCAATCCTGATTTTTTATATGTATATTATTTTTGAAACTCCTCTCGTAGTATAACGTGTATAATGCACGGAGGATTGTAAACGGAGCACGTAATTACGCGCAATGCCGAGGATCGACTATGCGACCTACGTCGGCTATGGAAACCACGTCTATCCGTTGTTCCCGAGACCAGCCAGGATTCGATTAGAACTTAAGTGGATTATAAACGACGTACTTGCAAATCAGTTCTGTCCGCCAATAATTAACTATCGGCAAGGAGTTCGCTTTAAGCCATATACACTACACTCTATATATACTTTCTTGGTTGCTTATGCAATTCTCGTTTTCGTTTCGTTCGCGCGCGGAACGTTAATTAACCGATCTTTCTTTCAGCGGTACAGCCGGTTGCAGAAAGGTTGAAATTTTTCTTATAGGTTTCGGAATACAGCTTGCTTTCCAAACGATTGGTTCTTACTCGATAGGTCCACAAATAAAAACCAATTGCTCGATGAGTAAGTTGCATTTCGAAACCCATTTCGAAAAAAGTGTTGCAACCTTTCTGCAACCGGCTGTATCGCTGAAAGGAAGAGGCAAATTTGAGTATGGTGCAAGTATCAATCGATAATTATCAATTGACATGCTACGTTTCTATTATCTTTTTGAGGTATCATTACGATTTCAGTTAAATGTATGTATAAAGGCGCACGCATATTCATGAAAAAAATACAAAAGGGATTCAAAAGATTTTCTTTTTTTCCTTATTAACTTCCTTCTCTATCCGATAACGATTACATGAAGAGCAATACCATTTGCTCATCATATGTTGAGTCAGTATATTAAGATCATTTTATTTGAAACTTTTGACTTGGTATTTGATTTCCTTTCAGATTAAATTGTTTTTCCAAGAAACACTTCTTAATTACAACCAAATTTAAAAGTTATTTCATTGATTTAAACAATTTTGACACCGATTTGCTGACGAGTCAAAAACTAGTTTTTGACTAAATTAACAAAACATAATTGTTTGCGACATGGTAAATCCTCATTGCTGTGAGCTTCCTTCTTATTGTGATATAAAAATTTGTTCGGTTTTTTTAATAATTTTGTCCTATAAAATTTGAACACATTTGGATTGTCATTAGAATCACTTTTCAATATTAAAGTCATTTTTCAATATTAAAGTTTCCGTAAATATGTGGAGATGGCTCACTGGAATGAATTAGTTTGTAGGTATTGTAATTATAAAATTAATTTGTCTCTGAAGATGGCTCAAAAATAAGTCGAAACTTGTAAGCGGGTTGTTTAATAAAGACTTTTATGTTGTATCCACATTGTTTGTTTTGCGCAACAATTATCGCGCCTATTGCCGTATTTTACCTATTCTTTGTAACATCATACATAAAGTTAACGAACTTTTTACCCGTACTCGTATTCGAATTAAACGAACAATTCTTTGTGAAATCAGTTGCCACGCGCTGCCTACTTGGACACTCATACCACAATGCAGAATGTATTAATCATTCGGCACTTTCTTAGCAATTAAGAAAATGTGTCAAGTGTATTCCAAATCTCATATCCAAACATAGATTAACAGTCAATTTTATAAAAAGTTCCACAAATACCTCAGTTTCTGTGTTTGGAAAATCACATCAGCGCCTTATTATTAACATTACCTCCCTACGTTACTATAAACTTGCCTTATTTCATTTTCTGAGAACAGTACAATTACGTTTCGTTTGTATCATATTTCAAATCCTCAAGATCCAGACTCCTCCGTAAGTTAAAATAACAAAGAAAAATTAATTAAGAAAGAAAATACGATCGTATCGAGCCTTATTTTTTGTAAGTTGTTTTGTAACGTATCCGGGCAAGTTGTGTTTGATCCATATATACATAAAGTTTTCAAATACATAAATACATGAAAAGTTATTTCAAATAATTTTACAGAAAATAAAATACAAACATATAATATAGACTTTGATACTGTTATTTGTATCCTTTAATACAGATTGTTGAAATACTTACATGTGCCCAAATATAAAAGTTAACCCTTCGGAGCCAATGTTAAAATCTATTCTGTAACATAAGTTACTGACGCTGGGATTGTTTGTCTTATTTCAGGGAATGGAAGTAACTCGTTACTTGTAACAAAGTTATAGTTATAAGTTATAGTTACAAGTTTTGTGATAACTTAACTGCGTTACTTTTTTTTCCTGGTAACCGTAGTTACATTTTTTTTAGTAACGGTAACAAATTTTACATTTACTTCTATCGTTACTTTGCACACGATTGAACACGGTTTGATTGGACACAAACCACTCATAGCGCTTGAGATTAGAAAGCCCTTAAGCACTTGTTTGCTGCGATTGGTAATCATCGATTTTAAAAAAGTAACAAAATGTTACTTTCTCAAATAACGGTAACTGTAACGAGTTACTTTTAAAAAGTAATTTTCTATTCCCTGTCTTATTTAAATTATGTTTATTAAAAAGCATTAATTAATTTCAAAGAAGCAAAATGAACACTAAATATATTTTTATAAAAATAATCCAAAGTTGCAGGTATAACAAAAAAAATTGAACCGCTTGATATTATTATAATAAAAAGATTAATAATTGAGTAGGTTCAACAGACTCACGTCAACTTCGGAAGGTTGACAGATGGAACGAGACATTTTTTTTTCAAGTTTTTGACTGAAATCAGCTATCTGTTCTTTGATACTTAGAAATGCAACAATTTCGCCTCGACGCGAATGAGGTTAATCAGGCCGGTTCACCTATGGTGCATGACGCCTACGATTAATTGCTTTCGCACATTGCGGCGGCTTCATCTGTTAATTATATGCTCGAAATATCACGCTCGAATATATAATCGCTTTCGCAGCGCAGCGGCTAAATAGATGCAACCGCGCTGCCGCCAAGAGTACATAGAAACATTTCATAAACGTGTAACCCAAAACCACTTTCTTGCACATTCCATTTTACTTTTTTTTTTTAAGAATTACAATTTATCTACATATACTCATAAAACTGAATGTTCACGTGTATATATAAATAAATTTTTTATTCAAAACTAAAAATTAATATACTTAGATTCAAAATTTTAAAACAAATTAAATGATAAAGACTATCATCCTCAGTAACATAAAAATGTATAAATAAAAAAAAATCACAAATTACAAAAGTACCGAACACAAATATAATTTATGTTCAAATATAATTTATAATTATTTCCTATAATTAAATTTCCTATAATTTAAAATTAAGAAGAATCTACTTTTCTTGTCATTTCTCCACATGTAATAATAAGGATACCTGCGTCCAACCAATGTCTCCTTGCAATCGCATGATCAATTATTAAAAAATAAAATATATAAAAATTAAGTCGCATCGACGTACCTTGATGGATCGACGTTAATTTTTTTTTTAAATTAAATTGTGAATGTAGTCCTAAACGATTGGAATAAATTAATAAAATAATTGAATTAAAGTAATAAATTAATTTTAAAAAATTTTATTCGTCACATCTATTTGTGCAACTAAAATGATTGCAAGGGTCTCATCAATCGGTGGTGTACATATATATATATATACCATAAAATTATGTTCTCAAATTGTTAATTAATAAAGTTCAACGTGCAAAGATAAAAATTTCTCTTCTCTTAGATGTTCACAATTTATCACAAAATATATCAACAGCACGAAAGTAAAGCGAATAATGACAGTAAGGAAAAGGAGAAAAATGTTAAGGAACCAAATGGAAGGGGAAAAAAATAAGTAGTGGAAAGGCAACAAAGAAGGGGGATAATTAAGAAGGGGATAACAACTGTAAAATAGGGAATCGAAAAGGGATTCTGTGTCACTTTGCTTGTTCAATCCATGCTCCTATTTCTTAATATGTACCATCTCTCCGAGATCAGTCTTTTATTACAAGATGGTTCACTATTTAATATTTTTACGTCATTCCCATTTAAAATCATGTTCATAAATCAAACGATAGTTAGAAATTACTGATGGTGATCCTGTTTTTTATTGATGTCACTCGCATGTTCAGATATTCTAGTTTTTAATTGTCGTTTAGTTTGACCTACATATATCGCATCACAATCATGAAGAGATCTTATAAACTACTTACTGATGCGACATATGATCCAGCGTGTCCTTGCATCGAGTGATGGTTTTTTTAAAAGTGTTTGGGATGGTAAATGCTATTTTTTTATTAATACCAGCAACAACCGCAAAAAGGAGGATGGTTTTTATACATACGGTATAGTAAAAAATATATCATTAATATTAATATCATTATTTCGATGAATATGATTGACAGATCTGTCGCAATGATATTTGATTGCGGTAAGTATATTTGAAAAAATGAAACTAAGAGGATAACTATTATTTAATAATATCTGAATCAATAATTTAGTTAATTTAAAGATTTAATAATCCCTGAAATTTTTTTGTTGGACTTTTGGATAACACAAAAGAACTCTGTCAACTATATTATAAATAATTTCCTTCTTGTGACATATTAGATATTGAGATTAAAAATTAAAAACCTTAAAACCTGCCTGAAAAAGTTAGTTTTTTATAACCATCGAATATAATCTTATCATTTTCATGAGGGTCGAAACGTTTAGCATTGTATTGAAATTATTATAATATTAAAATTCATTTATTAGTACTTAATATCCTGCATTGACTCGTAACCTTTATTTATATTTAATTTATTTTTTCATTCAATGCAAATTAAAAAGCAATTATAATAAATGTTTCGATCCTACGTTTTTCTGGATCATCTTTAGTACATACAATTGATCCTAATACTTAAATAATTACATTAGATACACGCAAATTATCGTACTAAGGGGATCTTAAAGTCGTCTGTATCACCGATTAAATGCAATAATTTTTTTGTGTAACAATTTTTTTGTGTAACAAAACTTTTTTCTCACATGTAAATCTTTTTTTACGATAAAAGTATGCGTTAATACGTACCTATGAAATAGAATTTATGCTGAAAACGAGAAAAAAATTGTATAAATTGAAATCTTCTTTTCTTACTCCATGGCGCCAGACCTGTCAATATCGTAACATTTACTTGGTATAAACTTTTTACAATCTATACTTGCGAAATTGTAGTCCACAGATTAGTAGTTAACATGGATAAACAACATGAAGGTCTTAGAATTAGACTTATGGTTAGACGTCTAATTAAAACGCTATTGTTCTACGAAAATTTATATGTGCATAAATGTTGACGTAATAGTATATAAAAATATGTCGATATGTCGCATTTTATTAACGACGTTCATAAACATGATATAAACATTTTTATAAACGACGAGTTCGGACTTCACTTTGGAATCATCTTAATAACATATAAAATAACATAAAAAGTTGTAATAAGATTAAAGAGAAATACATGATCATTTCAATAAATTCCTCCTGTTGGACTAGTAGTGGAATCTTGTAAAAAATTATTATTTGTCAAATCATAATAAAAGCATTATATAGAGCATGTTAAATTTTTAAGATGTAGACGATTAAAAAACTTGTTTATTTCAAAGGAATATTCTCGTACGAGATAGATATATGAGTATGAAGAGAGATATGCTTCGGACGTGTTCGAACGCGTGGCTTTATACCTCTTGTGGCGGCCTAATACAACAGGTATTACGTTTATCCTGTAAGCTTATTAGCGTTTTCCGTTCAACCTTTCTGTCGCGCTCATTTTATTTGAGTCGCGTGATGTTTTCCTCACAAAACTCGTGCCGACACTAATAAGCATAAATCATAAAACTCCCCTCTGACGCTTTAATACTGCTTATTAGCTTATTTTTTCAGTGTTTTATGATACGGGACGTTAATAAATTTATTCGTAAATATATAACAAAGAAAGTACAAAATTAAGAACAGGCAGTGATACTAGATATGTGGAAGAATCTTAATCTAATGGCGAATTCGATTGGAAGAACTAGTGCGCACTGCATATTAAAGCAGTTGTACACGCTGATTTAATTTTAATGTAAAAATGGAATACAAATATTTCGAATTATAAAATACATATTTTACCTAATAGTACAATAAAATGTATTGAATATTTCAGGATTTAATCAATTTCTTCGTTTATGTATAAACATATCTTTCCGTTATTTTGTGTACGGTGGCTTTAATGTGCACCAGTGCGCCAATCAAATTCGCCATAAGATCATCAAAAATTAATCATTACAGAAGTCACAAGTACGAGTTAATGATAGTTCATCGTAATTTTGGAACAATCATCAATATGATAGTTCATCGTAATTTTGGAACAATCATCAACATCGACTATACAATTTTAATATTCCCCTAATCGTAGCGAAAAGCTTGTGCTCTATTATAAAAAACCTAGTTAACACCGATCATCCGAGACTGATCAAACGAAATATAAACTTGAGCTGCGTTCCGTTTCACGCATAATGCGTATAATGTATCATTTTATCCTCGTTTTTCGCCGAGTGTCAAACAAGGATAAAATGATACATTATGCGTGAAACGGAACGCAACCTTGGTCATCGCACATTACATTTGCGATGAGTATTTAAAGAGTCAGGGAGTGCGTGGTACATTTCGAAACACGCTGTACGTTCCTAATATATGAGATCATTAATACACGTTATATCATCGAAACACGTTTATTCGTGAGTAACAATGCGTGATACGAGTCGCTTGCCCGTGATCAATTAAGGCTACATTACGCCGTCGATTAATCGTCGCGATTAATTAATGCACATTCAAGTTTCCGATGGTTATACGTCGTTTGTTCTTGCAATGCCGAGATTTCGGAAGCAACGTTGAAAACGTGATTCGCCGAAATTTGACGCGTCGCGTAACAGAGACATGACAAAAACAGCTTTGTCTATAAACAAAATCAATATATCGAGTCGTGCGTGCATCTCGTCCATTGAGATTTTGGGAATATGACAACTCGCGTGATGAAATGGCGTAACAAATATTGACATTTCAACACTCCTATTTGTCCTCCAGGTGGATTCAAGTTGAATCTCAAAGTCAATTACTCAGCATTCCTTCTCACTGTTTTCTCATTCGTTTGCAACACTAGACGTTCAGATCTGCTAACAAATGCATCGGAGATTGTACTTCGTAATTTTAGGACAATTACTTCCCCACGCACGCACGCACGCACACATGCCATTCTAAATTTCGCCTCTCGCATTCTTTAGTATCAGTTTAGATTTGTCTCGACCACCCTCCGTCCTATTGCTCTTTGCTAACAGCGGGTTTGTTGCTTGCTAAGTAGGTTGTGAGCTTGAAATATGCCTAGTTCTCGAGAGGTGCGACTTTCACGATTCGCTATGAAGGGCAAGCCACGCTACATAAAGCCGGACAATCAGAAGGAGATTGAACAAAGTTCTAGAGAATTAATAAATGGAATAATTTAACGAAAAAAACAGCAAATGATATTTCAGCCAGTTCCACTCGCCATTATCATTTTCCAACGCTATTTTGTCAACATATCTAGAAAAAGAAAATAACCGTGACATCGTTCTACATATAGTTTTCTATTGAACCGATATTTTCTTTCCATTGTCACTGATAAATAAAAAACCTTTGAAAAGAAATTATTGTACACAACTGCTGTTTGTAATTCACTTGAAAAGAATTATAGTTTTTTTTATAGTATATCCTTCTCATCCGGCTGTTAAATTGTATGACCATCGCGAAAAAAGATCTGTTTTTAGTTTTTTAATTTTTAGTTTTTAAAAATAAAAGCAGTTACACACACATGTTACTTTTTCCATACAAAGCAAAATTTCATTAATAACTATCGCGAAATTTCATTATAATCTTTTTCAGCTAAACATAGAAATAAGATTAAAATTATTTTTGTCACATTACATTTTTGTTTGTCATTTTTGTAGATGGATTTGATCACGTCATGGTGTAAAGTATTGGTTAAAAATAGACAGATGTTTTCATTAAATTCGAAATATTGTAACGAATCTGTATATAAGTGCTGCGTCACAACTTTTTATCGCTTTCAAGTTAATTTTTGTTCTTATGTTACTAGTTTAAAATTACTCCCGCGAGATAGTGCGCTCCGTTACATGAAGAAATTTATTTCGTATTCTAAAAAAGTAATATTCATCGCGGGGATTTATATATTGTGCCATTGGTAGCGTACAAAACAAAGTTGTTTCTTTATTACCTGCGACAGAATTACGGTTGATCGTCGTGGGAGTCATTTTTTTCAGAGGATGGACATTCGGTGCGATCAGCACGTAAGAGATAAAATGAATTAGGTAGCTCTTAATCTACTGAAAGTATTCGAATGACTCACGCTTGGTCGCGTGGTTATCGTAACTCGCAATTCCAAGGACAATATCTAGAATTAAGTGGTGTTCTGGCGAAGACAACGTTAGAGATACTCGGCAGGTAGATGGTTCCGGGATCCCCGCGAGCTATCCGGGACCATTCCACTAACACGACTGCACCCGGCTAAATACTCGAACGGATCGCAGTTATCATCTTTATAAACCTGTCAACGATCATCACGGAGATCTGCCATTAGTACAAGCTACGAAGAGGGAAAGACGCGAGCGTTTCAAAGCGAGAGAACATTAGGAACGGTCCATAGAAAGAAATTCGGAATCGGGTAGGGGCCGAGTTGTCGAAAGAGCGAAAAAGAAAGAGGGAAAGACGGGAGGTCGCGGGAGTTACACTACCGTAGGGTCTCTCCCGCGAAGGGCTACCGACAAGGACAACCGGTGAGTCGAGGAAAGAGACAGATGGAAGAGAGATTCGCCAAGGTACGAGGAAACACGGTAGAAGCAGAGGTAGAGGCAGAGGCAGCAGCAGTGGCAGCGGCAGTGCCCGGGCATCAGGGCACGGTTACGAGGGCGCAAGCGCTGAGACTGTTCCTGGTGCGAGCTACACAACGAAGAGGGAGAAGAGAGAGAGAGAGAGAGAGAGAGAGAAAGAGAGAGAGAGAGAAAGAGAGAGAGAGAGAGAGAGGATGCCCGTAGGAAGTTTATCGGCGGCGAGTCGCGGGACGGGACGCGGAGTCCGGGTGCTTACGCGGTACGGAAGGGACGGGGGTGGTGGAGACATGAGCGTACTCCGTACTCCGAGGGTTTCCAGGCAGCAGTCTACGGCCCGGGACAGAGAGACTAGGACCAGCCTCGGGAGAAGGGGAGTGAGGTCTCGTGGATCCTCTCTTATACGTATCGGAGTGTCTCTTTCTCGTGCGCTTTCTCGTTTTCTCTCTCTCTCTCTCTCTCTCTCATACACACACACATTCTTTCATTCCTAACATAGTTCTCCCTTCGCAAACGTGACCTTGAGCTACTATACCGATGCGTGCCGAGTCATTCTACCGGCGTGTCACGCTCCGAAACGGTGCCGTCAACATCAAAACGGTGTCTCGTGGTACGCGCACGAACGCACGGAGATGAGCGGAGGCACTCGGCCGGGAGCTGCACGGAGCACGTGCCAGGCGCGCAGAAAGCGCTCCAGGCGACACCAGGTGCGCTAATCGTAGACCAATCGCGTGGGAAGAGCAAGATCGCGGGTGATATAGGACATTGCACCCGGGAGAAGCGCGATCGGAGATCGCGAGTGCGCTGGGAAACAGGAATGACGCTGCAAGCCCGCAGCGGTGCGAATGCCGCGCGTTCCAGGACAGTCCCGATGCTCGCAGCCCTGGCACCGCTCCTCATCTTCGTCGGCATCGACGGCGTCGTGCACGGCATCGCGCGTTCCACGTTTTCTCAAGGTAAATTTATTTCAAAGGGATTCGCGGGGAACGTAAGTCTCTTTAGCATCGTCTCGTGATTCGTTTAACACCAAGAAACTCACATATTTTGCACACAAGCGTAAGCAATCGTCCGTCTCCGCTTTTCTACATAGTTTTTTTTTATTTTCTCCCGTAGTAAAAAGTAACAAATCTTGATGGAAAAAGAGGAAATCCTAGCTCGCGGCGTGTAAATGTCGTATAAAGACGTGCGCGTTTCATTGGATTCTTCTTCAAGATCGTTTCAACGATTGAAAGAATTTGCAATAGCGACTTGCGTGTGGCCGACGCTATGAATTCGAAACGTTGTTTCGCAACCATTTCTGCCAACTTCCGACACAAATGGAAATAGACAAGGTTTCGCGTGAAAGGTTTTCGAGATAAATTTTATTGCCATTTGCTGTTCGGATTCGCTACCTTTCTTTCATCTCGCGCGTTTTCTCCTCACGAAAGAAAAGCTACCTCGACGGCGACAGCATCGCTGTTTCCTCGTTTTATTCAAGTAAACCTCGTTTCGTCCGCTTCATCGCTCTCGCTTCTCTCCTTTCTGTTGTCTTCGCGACTTTCAGAGCTTTCAAAAACAAAAATCCCGGATTGAAGAATCTTACAACTTTGGAGTACATATAGTATTTACTGCAACTTTTTTCAACCGCGCATCTCTCTGCTAAATCATGGTCACAGACCACGTGATACGACTACGCGCTCAACTACAGAAATTGTAGAAGAGTCTCTTCCATCACAGTTTCCGTCATAATGATACTGTTAACAAAAATTTCTTTAGATTTGCACTATTCCTTACACCGAAAACCATTTCAGAGTGATTTAATCTTTCCTCAATGATTGTCGCTTCTTATTAGAATAAGAATGTGAGACCGAGTATGTCACGATTGTGATATTTATTAAATAGAAAGAAGAACATTTTCGAATATATCATTCTCGTAATAAAACAGGAAACTATCATTTGGCAATAACAACATTGACAATAAAGAAAATCATTTTAATTTGCATAAGGTGGATATTTTGAATAGCATGTATCGCAAATGCAATAGCGTGTATCCAATATCTGTTCCATCAAGAAATCGGATTTTAACTCGCAAAGTTACTTGCTCATGCTTATTTTTTTAACTTTATTCATAGATTTCCAATAATTCTAGCTTCCCTTTCTTCCGCTTCTTCTTTTCAAAAATTACTTGTTTACAATGAATTTTTTTGAAAATGTAACGATTTCCTTTTTTTAGATACATCCCACTGATATTTCTTCTTCAATTTAGCTTACCATTGAAGAGAGAAGACATTAAAATGTTTGATGATTATTATAGAAGCAATTATATACATTGGCATAAATATTCATTAGCTATACAATACACAGAACTTATGAATTTCAATGTGGTCGATTCGATTTCTTCATTGCCAAAACAATGTTAAACATTGGCATAGGTCATTCAATCGTCGTAGTCGCGCTTTTAACGGTTAGTTTAGATAGGCAAATTCGATGTTGGACGGAGTTATTACGAAGAGCGACGCGTCGTAAGGGATTTTGTTCAAGGATTTGCATCGATTTGCTTGCCGACAGAACTTAAGGAATTAATTGCGCGGCGTACAGCTTTAACAGCGGACGAAGTCGTTAAGTCTACCGCGTAAGTAGTTCTCGCGGTAAAGGTCGCTTTCCGAAGGTCATTTTGGTATAACATATACATATATCTTGCTCTCATTTTCATATTTTATTTGTATTATTTTTGCTATTTTTGTTTTCTTTTATTTTTATTCTTCTTTTTACTTCTACTTCTGAGAGTTTTAGCCTAGAATATTAATACAATAGAGATATATTACTTCAGCTTATTTGCTAGAAGACTGGATTTCTCTTAATTTCATATACCTATATATAGCTTAGGTCAACTAAAATCCACTACTACTGTTGTCTAAACCTACATTCATTTTATATTTTTTGTCATCACAAATATTATTGTCTTTCCATTTTACATCATTAGACGATCAATGTTTTTGTTTAATTATATTTTACAATATAGTATGGATGCCCCCTCTAGACAATTTAATACAACTCTCTATATAATTTTCAATCAAATCGTGTAATAAGTTAGTTAATTCTTGTTATTAATTTAATAACATCTGATTTTGATTTAATTGTAATTAGTGGCATGCGTATCAATTGTGCATTCAACAAAATATTTGTAATGAGAATCAATCGACATCTGATCACACTGAGCAACTAACAATAAATTTTACTAAAGATAAATTTTGTACATTTCTAAATAGATGCACTTCTTATAACAAGACCGACTACCGTTTTACGTATGTGATAACAAACAAAAAAAGGGCACATTTAAATAATTTTTTAGGACATACATATAATCAAAAGTGATTTTTTTACGTCACAAATAAACTATATTATCAAAATTGACACTGAATAGATCATTCAAAATTTTTATTATTCAGTGTCAAATTTGATAATACAATTTATTTGTAACGCAAAAAAAATGATCATTCATTAGAAATTAGTACCTTACTGAGCAATAGTACAGGCAGATATTATTTTACAAGTTGCATATCTCAAAAAACTTTTAATTGACGTAACTACGCAAACTTTCAATATCGCTCCCATACGACCAATAATACTATTAAATATTACGTATCGTCCGCTTTACACTAATTTATATTATTGCACAATTATTACATAATTGTTACGTAAAATTAGCCTTTTTACATACTTGTGTTCTCATGCCCTAATGTCGTTTCCTCTCTTATCAATTACTTATTTATAATTATCATATATCTTAATTCTTATTATCCTTATCCTCCTTCTTTCTTCATCTCCTTGTTTCTCTCTTTCCACAGTTACTTTAGAACATTGCTTTTCATGGTATCTATTATAAATTCTTATTTCATAACTTATCCCTGGAATATTAATAATAAATGCTTTTGCAATTTATTCATCCTTCTCCCTCTGTCTTCACGCACGCACGCACGCACTCTCTCTCCCTCTCTCTCCTCTCCCCCTCCCCCTTTTCCTCTCTTTCTCTTTTAAACACTCTTCGAGCACATGCCTCGTACACTGGCGTTGTACACGACGTTTCCTATGTTCCGTGTTTTCCATATCACGCGTGTATACAGTGGTTGAGTTATAAGGATGAAGTGTGTACGAGGTAACACGTATCGACAAGGGCAAAATGCGAAAATCAATTTTTGACGGGTCATCAGTAAACGTCTATCGCGGGATGCGCGACAGTTACTCGATGGTTTCGCAGATGAAAAATCGAGCAAACGCGATTCATTCTTCCCTTTTGTTTTTCCCTAGCTCGCTTTCTCCTCTATTCTATTGCAACTGTTATGCTTACGGTAGGAAGAAATTGAGCTTATAGCAGATCGCTTTATCGTTTTGCTCCATTAAATTAGATCGTTTGTGTGCGTATCATTGCTTGATGTAAACACATAGAATTGTGCATGCGTGCGATATTATGTTAGCTAATAATATGTAGGTATATGTGAATCATAATAAGTTTGAGGTAAGCGTAGTAAACGTTACATGTATCAATCTTGGATACATATGTGCGTAAATGCGCAAAATACAATACATATCTGCGGATGCGGTGTTTCGTATAGAATCGCTAATATGTGTGACAGACGAATAATGTTTGCATTATTATTCGATCGCGCGTGAAAGGTGAAATCTTAATTCGAAATTTGTCAAAATCCCAAACACGCTCGTTAGCGTCACCAGAGCATCGAGTGCTAAAGGGGTGAGAGAGAGAGAGAGAGAGTGCGCGCGCGCGCGTGTGCGCGTGTGCGTGTGCGTGCGCGCGCGCGCGCGCGTGTGTGTGTGTGTGCGTGCGTGTGCGTGCGTGCGTGCGTACGTGCGTGTGCGTGTGCGTGTGCGTGTGCGTGTGCGTGTGCGTGTGTGTGTGTGTGTGTGTGTGTAAGAGAAGGAGAAAGAGGAGGAAGAGAGGAAGTGAGGAAGAGGGAGGGAAATAGAAACTGAAAATCTAACCAGAAAAAATCAATTTAATAAATCGTTTAAATACGTAAGGTAAATCTTTACACGAAAAGAAAAAGCAAAAACATAACTCCCTCGAGACGATCATTTGACTCTTCGCCAGTTAACCTTTTCTCTGGCAAAAAGTTATTCTCTATGATTGTGTGCTTTTTATCGGAATAAGACATGTGGCTATTGCCTTACAAAATTCGAGCACTCATCTTCTCCTTTTTTTCGTGTGCTCTACATATATAGCAATGATGAATGTCAACAATAATTTCTAACCTTCTTGTTCTCTTCTCTTTTTAATATAAACATATTATTCAGATTAATTATTAATTTTCATATTAACCTGTTCTACTTAACCGTACCAGCTCTATTTAAAAATTTAATCTAGTACTAGATTATTAAAAAAATTATTTCTTTGTACTTTCAATATATTCCAATTACGTTTAAAAATGACAAAAAATATGCATATTTTCATTTCATTTTTGAGTTACTGCTGATGAAATGAATTTCATTTTTTAACGCATTGATATATCATTGTGTCACATGAACGTTATGTATAAGAAAATCCGCTATATGTAACCTTCATTTTACTTACCATCACATTTCAATCATATCGTTAGTGAAAACATTTTGTATCTATCGATCGTGAGAAAATGGAATGTAAACGACATCTCACAAGCAGTATAGTTCATCTCAGTGCATTGCGACTACAATTGAATAAAAGGGAACTGTGGTTTTTCTACGAAACACGCTCATATCATTTTAATTATTTCTCGCTGAAGATGGCTCAAAATGTAGCCGAAACATACCGTATTACATATAATTGATATAATGTTAAATTTGCGCAATCAAAGTTCTAACATTAACTCCTATTGCTCTATATTTGTATAGTCTTTTATTACTGATTGATAAGTAAAAGAGTTTTAAGTAAATAATTTATTATTTAGTTATTATTTCTAATTTATTAGTATAGTTTTAATAAGATATATCGCACAAATTACCGATTTTTTTCGTTTTTTGAATATAGAAACAGTAAATACATTGGGTTATGTAATCTCGTTTAATAAACCAATGCTGTGTTATACAGTTATTAATATATCACACACAGTATGTTATACATTTGCGAAATTTGTGTTAAACTTAGCACATTTCATATATCCCAAATGATCCACAATTTTTGTTATTTTAACACAAGATGAATATGTTGAAAAGTAGCACAAACTTTTGTAAAAAGTTGTGTTAAAGTACGCAAAAATGTAACATTTTGACATAAAAGAGTTTGTGGCAACATATTTTCTTTTTAGTAAAATTAATACTTGTAATTTGTTAAATTAACACATACATCTAGCATTGATTCAGTTACTTTGGAATTTGTGTTTTAAAACTGCATTATTTTTATATTATTTATTCATTTACATTGCTTTATTTTAACAGTAAGAAATGTTCAATATCAATTTAACATAAAATATTTAAACAGCATCATTATATTAAATTAACACTCGGATATATTAAAATTCAAAGACCAATTTTAACACAAAATATTTTTTATTGTATACTTCGCATGATTCATAATCACATTATCGTCACAATATTATATATTATATTAATAATATGTAATTTGAGTTAATATTATTAAAAATACAAAAAATTACATTACTCTTTTAATATAATAGTTTGAAAGAGGCAGAGAGGGAGGGAGAGAGAGAGAGAGAGAGA
>JAANIB010003070.1:123316-135896 GCA_017607565.1 Acromyrmex heyeri | reverse complement strand
GGGTAAAGTCGCCTATTATGATATATCCTTTTTTAAAAACTTGTAATTTATTTTATTTGCAATTTTAATTTCTATCTTTATGTCAAATTTGTGGGAAATATATTTAAGTTCTATCGTCAAAAGTTAGCAGTATACTATCATAGTAGTTATACTTTGTTATACGTGAAATTTTTTAGCAAAAGTGCCAATTTTAATCATTTAAAAAAAGAGTTCCTAATATGAGATACAAGGGTTATATGAGATTGTATTTCATAACTAAAGAAATAATAAAGATAAGTTTTTATACATGCTTTTATATTACATTACATAAAAAGAAAACAAAAAATTTTAATGTTATACATAATAATTATATAATTTTTTTATGTGTGTGTATGTGAGTGTGTGAGAAATTTCAACAATAATAGAATCATCATTTTTACAATAACATATCGTTCGATAGTATGCTTTGGGATATTGAATTGTTTAGATATAACTAGGAATATCCTGAATACCTCATATTACGACTTCACCGTCTTATAGTTCATGATTACCAAATCTAATCTTTACAGTTAAATAAATCATTATATCACATGTTTTCCTATGAATGATCTTATTCACTGCATGTAGACTTTACTCAATATTTTTATATAATAAAACATAATTTAAAGACTCTGATAAAATAAAATTTGACAACATCCAATTTCACAAATCTCCTATACAGCACAGTAACGTTATAAAAATATACATTTAATATACATATTGGACATTTTGGACATATTGAAAACATCCAGATTAGATCAATGAATATTTAAAAAAAAAAAACGTTTTCAAAACATCCAGTGTTACCATTTTGAATTTCTTAAAAACGTTTATTTTAGGACGTAATAGACTAAACTGGACTAAATTAATATATTAAACAAATTTTAGACTACAATCAAGACAAAATAATTCTTACAAAAAAATTTATATATATAATAGATTTTTTGTCGTTGAAAATTTTCAACACAGCACAGATGTCCTAAGAACGTTCATGGGACGTTCAAAAGATGTCTCCTCCACTAGAATCCCTAAAATACCAGAGTCTGGTATTCCCTCCATTCTCTCTTGTGATTGGCGTGTCCACACAATGGCAGTACTAATCGAGAAAATACATTCATATCACCAATTGAGAGTAAACACACATTTCGGACACGCCATTTTTAGGGCATAGCCAGACTTTGGTTTCTAGAGATTCTACTCTCTACTGGCCTCTGACTGCACGCTGAAAACAAAAGATTCCAAATTTATATCACTGCGAGCAGCAAGTGATAAGATTGCTATTGTGTGCTGTTCGACGCTTGCCGCTTGCTGCGTGCTGTCTGAACTAAGTTTTAATTTAGTAAAGTTTCGTTACCGAAGGTAACAAAAGTAAAACTTCTCGTGCGATCTTAAAAAAATTTTCACTTGTCAAGTCAACGAAAGCAACACGTCGCGAGCAGATATAGAAAATTTTTTGCATGAAATAAACATTTTTAAAATATCCAAATATAAACATACTTTGTACATTGAATAACGTTTCTAAACATTCATACTAAGTCCATGGATATTTGGACTAAGTTGGAAATCAAGTCTGGATTTCCAATGGATGTCCTGTGCTGTCTTTTTTTTGCAATGGCTACACGAATGATCTAATAATGAATTTTCTATTAAACAGATTTTACACTAAGAATAAGAAGTTCATGATAGAACCAAACACATGCGCTTAGTTTAGCAGAAATTCCGCTATCTCATATTAAAAGCCTATCCCATAATAAGCGATTTTATCCTAATAAATATATTTTCTTATAATCCCCTAATAAATATACTTTCTTATAAATATTACATAAAATATCTACAGAGTAGACTGTTTCCTGTAACTGATGAATGAGAAAATACCATAAGAGTATTTTGTTCGAATCGAAGGGACACGTATTCTGATGAGCAAAAAATTTTTCTCAAAATCATATTTTTTGAGACTTTAAGGTCACTTTCACTTTTTTAAATAAAATTATTTTTACACAATATGATTTTAATTATTCTGCATGTAAAAGTATTAAGGTAGTAATATTAAAAAATCAATAGTTTACAAGATATTTTACACTTTATTTTGGCATGTATTATAAATTGTTGAATAATTCATAAATTATTTATTTTTTTATAACCGTTTTTTAATACTTTTATGAACAAAATAATGAGATGAATCAACTGAAGAACAGAAAAAAATAGATATGAAAAGAAAAAATAGTTGCTTTAAAAAAAATATGTGTTATGTCCAAACCCTTAAATTCAGGATTTGATTGGAGAGACAAAGGATGAAACTGGTGAGGGTATGGAAGAACGCTTAAACTCTTTTGTCTCGCAGATATCCGCACAAAGGCAAGGACCCTGAGTCGCACTTTTTTCTTGCTCCTAAATATGGATCAACGTCTCGTAGAAACGCTATAATATCTGTTTCCCATGAGCAATGCGTTAGTCTAAATTTCGAATCAGGAAGTTAATCCTTACAATTCGGGACTGGATTATATGCAATCTTTGCAACGTAAGGGGTACGATTACGAGATCTTAGACTTGAGATTGAAAGAGAGAGGGAGAGAGAGAGAGAGAGAGAGAGAAATTTAAGTTAGTAAACATTCAGATTTATTATTAATAGTCTATTGTTGGTTAAGTAAATTTATAATAATGTAAGTGAACTGTTCGGAATTGATTAATTGATATCGAGGATTTGTATTTTATTCATTAATAAAAGCGGTATAGTATAAGGAAAAATATTACTAAGATTACATAAGAATTCATACCAAAGTGTAAACGAGTAATGTAAAGTGAGTCATACAAATACAAATTACAAAATATTAATAATATAAAAGAAATTATTAATCTAATTTACAAGGTACACGAATAGAAGAAAAAAAAATTATTAACTGCTAATTAAGAGTTCGATATAAAGGTAAGGAACACGTAATAAAATTAACAAAATTAAACCTAATTTACAAGGTTCACGAGATTTATCACATTGATGTCGCAGAAGAGTAATCGACGGACATGAATTGATAGGAAGGTGTATTTGACTGTTGAGCGATTCAATTAACTTCATGTAAAGTAGCGAAGAAAAGAGAAAAAGATAGAAAGAGAGTTCTACTGGAACTAAGTATGTATAGCTAAATGAGAAAGAAATACTGGAATGTAAGCATTGGGAGACTGCCCTATGATAGCAGCTCGGATTTCATCTGGATCAAAATAGTTTGGACCAATCGTGAAAGTGCCTTTAGGAAGAGGAGGAGTTGAGCGCGGGAACTGTCTGTTCTGTCGATTCCGTTGATTTTTTAATGACATTTTTAAATATTTAATAGAACATTATTTGAACTAATGAATTATACTCTTTAGCAAGTTAGTTTAATTTCGGGGACAAATAAATCGTAATACAATTTTCTGCTCTCGGAATATTCACACCAGATGTCGGAGGCCAAGGAAATCGTGATGTTCATCACTCGATTAAAAGATCGCGCACAGACTCTAAGATTTCAGAACGGACTGCGAACTATTTTATAGAGTTATATCAGTGATTTGTGTACATATTTGTTGTTACTGACTGTCTCGCGGTGTCGCGATTTATATAGGAGATTTTGGAGGATGATTCTTTCGTAGAATGTCTCAAGTTGGAAAATAGTGGATTCGGATTAGTAGGAATTTTCTCCCTCGATGAGAGATTTTTGGTTCTGAAATTATCATTGAAAAATCGCCTTCGGATCAGCTCCGCGAGCACTATAAATTTTAATTTTTTAAATGTTTATTGATGATATGACATCATCTTTTCTAAAATTCAGGATTCACGGTCACCTATTGGCAAGCTTTATTTTCTTCGTTTTTGGAGAAAGGAGCACCTCTTCTGAGCGATCCCATTGTGACTCACTTTGTCTTTACGTGAGTTTTCGTATTTCCCTTTTGGCCAATTATCGATTTCTCTTTTATTAGTCACATGTGCGTTTTCTCGTCTAATCAGTATTTATTTGAGTTGGATTATTGTTTATGACTATCAGTCTCGGAAAAAAAAAGAAAAAATTAGAAACTACGTTCCGTCATCCTGCATTTCATTTTACTATAATAATTATCTAATATTGACGAAAAAATGCTCTTAAACTTACTCTTACGAGTTTGGAAATATATGTTTTTATCTACACAGAATCTCTGATCCGCGTTTAGATTTTGTATTCGTAAAAACCGAACGTGTTTAAACAGTATTTTTCCTTTATGGTTTTTCCTAATTTTACGTGTTGGCACCATAAACTTTATTGCCGTGGATCAGACGATTCTGAGTAATTATATTTTACTTATTTTTTCTATAATATATCGCTGGGAAAGTTTCTAACGACACGTTCTTTAAATATTATCACGTTCGCCGATCGGTGTCCGTTAACGCTCGAGTTTCTGTTTTTTTGTTTCTTTGTTCTAACTGATTATTTCATCGAACATTCACGAAACAAAAAAATCGTGGAGTCTACTGGACGTAACGTATGCAATATGAATAATTTTTTTGAATAATTTTTTAAATTAACAATTATATGTTTTCTTTCCACCAGTTGATTCATCTCATTATTATGTTCATAAAAGTATTAAAATACGATTATAAAAAAAATTAATAATTTACGTGTAATTCAACATTTTATGTCAATATATGCCAGAATGAAATATCACATAAACTATTTACTGGTTTATTTTGATGTCACTACCTTAATGCTTTTTAAATACAGAATAATTAGCCCATATATGGAAAGAAACTACTAAAAACTATTGAAAAATAACTATTTAGAAAACTATTCAGAACTATTCAGAAAACTATTCATATTGTCAGTGATATTATGGGACATTTCCATTCATTACTATTGAAAATACGAATAATTTACTATTGGAGCGAATAGTAACTATAGGCATTTACTATTCATTACTGTAATATAGCAAATGATAAATGTCTGTAGTTACTATTCGCTTCAATAATAAATTTATAATTCTAATCTAAAATTGTAGTAACAAATATTAAATGCGTAAATAGTTATTATTCGCTCCAATAGTAATATCCCACATTACTACACACATGACATTCGTACATAGTACTTTGAAAAGTTCTGAATAGTTATATTCTTCAATAGTTCTCAACAGTTTCAAAGAACTATTGAAAACTATTGTGAAATATAACTATTCAGAAAACTGTGTATATAATGTCAGATAGTATTGTGGGATCATCACTATCCACTGTTTGGAGCAAATAGTAACTATTTATGTATTTACTATTCATTATTATTGAGTACTATTGGGGCGAACAGTAATTACAGGAATTTAACATTCATTATTATGGATTCACAAATAGTTTACTATTGGAACAAATAGTAAGTACAAGTAGTAACTACATCTTAGCGATTTTCGTGAAAATTTAGTAGTATACATCAGTTCGCAAATATCTTGAATAGTGACCATTTTATTATATTTAAAAAAAATAATGTTTTAGGATGGGCTGAACGGTTATTTTTTATAAACTATTATAACAGTTACTGTTATTTCAAACCGATTATAGTTATCGGTTATATACGGTTATTTTTTATAATATTCTATATTCTAGTCAGTAGTCATATTTTTTTATTATTTCTTATTTTTTAAGTCATTTAAGAAATTTATTTTGAAATATTACATTACTTAAAATATTTGTGCAAACAAATAAATATAAAATGTTAAATTTTATGCACAAAGATTGATATCAACTTAGTAATGAGTAAGACCAATATCACATGAGTCTATTTTATTCAATTACATAGCCGCGAATAGTTACTTTTCAGAACTATTCGCCAATAGTCTAGTTACTATTTAATTACTATTCACGGACGTAGTCGCCAATAGTTATTATTCAAATAACTATCCAGACAGCATGCTTGTCACAATGAAAACTTTAAGAGAATTTTTTCAGGAGAACATTTAGCTATCTTGAAAATGATGTCCAAACGATATCTTATAACAATCATTTATCAGAGGCATCTAATATTATAGAAGAATTCTTTAAGATATCTCATTTCAGAGATTTCTTGAAATTTTTATCTTTATGATTTATTTCTTTATTATATCATGCTATATCTTTATTATATCATGCTAAATGATATCAATCTGTTCTCTCATGGAAGATATCATTATGTTGTATGATATTTGAGCCATGCAAATATGCATGCGCTGCTATATTTGATTCAGAAACTAGGCATAATTATGATATCTTTTATGAGAAATCCATTTGTCATTTTTAAAGATATCATAAAAATAACATTTTTAAGAAGTAGACTCATAACTTGACCTATAAAATTTAAGCACAAAATACTGAAAGATAACGAAAAAATGTCTAAAAGATGTCGAAAGCATGATTGTTTTGTCTCTTCAGCAAGATGAAAGATGACTATAAGACGTCTTTTAATTTTGTTGGAAAGACAACTTAAAAAAAAGACATCTTTCTTTAGTTGTCTTCTCGGTAAAACAAAAAGACATCTTTTCGTATTACTGAAAAGACAATGTGGAAAATATATACTTTAATCATTCATCCGCGAGCAGTACGCGGGACCGCCACCAGACGAACGTGATGAAGTTCGGATTTCCGTGTTTGAAAATCATATGGGATAGAATAAAAGATACAGCATTATGAGAAATATAACTTATATTCTGATGAACATTTATAAAATATTTTTTGAAAGCAAGTCCTCAAAGGGGACTATGGTGAAAGATAATGATTCTTATACACATCTCACGGCAAGCATTGCAGACGTAATGAAATATATATTGACAGTCATACACATAAATGGAATGTACAGGGTGCGTCACTAAAATCCGGACAAATTTCAATTTAAATTTTTTACTATATTGGCCTCCGCCAGAGTTATTGGCGTCTAAGAAAGCCTGATGCTTCTAATAAACAGTCATATTTTCAAAATGGCCGTAATGTTGAAACCAAGTGCGGAATATAATCGAAGAGCCCCATCATCGATGGCCTTCGCGCTGGGCGCTCAGCAACGGAAATAGTTCTTTGGAATACCCGAAATCAACCGGTTATGATGTTGTGGCAAAATATACGGCTTTAGAATAGTCCAACGAAGATTCCAGTATGGCAGCGAGGAAGAGTCACTTGAAAGAACGCACCGCGAGGATCCCCGCAGTCGTTGAAAGGGTTCAAGCGCTGATTTCAGATGACCGTTGCGAAAATTATCATCAATTGTTGGTGTAAGTGAGCCAACAATGGGTCGAATTGCAAGGAGGATCTTCGATACAAATCGTACATATTAAAGATATTCTCTGAGGCTGCCAGGACAAGGCGAGTTGCTCGCCTCGGCCCATTCTGGCCTCCCAACAGTCCAGATTTAAATCCCTTGGACTACTACGTATGGAGCGTAGTTGAAAGAGTCACAAACAAGTCTCGGCATCCCAACGTGACGTCATTAAGGACCGCTATTGAGACAGCATTCGTCGGCATGGAGCGTTACATTACAGCGTGCGTGTGAAGACCGAGAATAGAGGCCGCCATTCAAGCTAATGGGGGATATATCAAATAATTGTGCTCTATAGGGATTCCCCAAGTGCCATGTAAAAGAATTTTTTGTAATATTTAATTTTTCATTAAAAACATTTTGTTTAAAGAAATTGTTCGATTTGTCCGGATTTTGGTGACGCACCTTATATATTGATAGTCATACAATTTCGTTTTGTATAAAAATTAATTCAGATATCTAATTTTATTAAACGTTACATATGCCAAAATATCGAAAAGAAGTCTTGAAGACAATTAAAAGATGTTTACAGAAGTCATCTTTTAATAATCTTTCAGACGACTTTGTGTTCTTTGGATATATAACAGATTTTTTTTTAGACATCATAAATACGAACTCTATATGTTAGTATACTTTGGATATCATAAAGACATGCAATTTGAGAAATCTTTTAGGTATCATTTTTGTGATATCTTTCTGTTCTCAAAAAATAGTAAATAATAGCATTAGATAACATTTAGATATTTTTATGTGACCTTTTAGAAATGTCTCTATTATCAGATTCAGAAATGAGATATCTTTTAGGAACCTTTTTGATATTGTTATGTGGATATAGAAATTGAATAGTAACATAGAAATCTGAATAGTACACAATAACTCAATAGTTCTTTTCCATACGGGAGAGGAATTATATTATGTATAAAATATATTTAAAAAAGTGATCTTCAAGTCTAAAAAAAAATTAAGGTAACCGGAGCCAATTTGGGCCGTTTCCCAAAGTGGGCCATTCGCTGTTTGTATATAATTATATGATTAATTTAACAGATGACAGAGAGAAAGAAAGAGAGAGAGAGAGAGAGAGAAAGAGAGAGAGAGAAAGAGAGAGAATAGTAGTAATAATTCGAGCAGGCGATCCGTACGGCTTTGATTGCATCAATTCATAAATCATATTATTCATTCTGTTCGTGTAAAACGGGAAAAACTAATACATTGTGATCGAAATGTAATATTTCGTAAATAAATAATTGTTTTGTGTAATTATAAAAACGTTATTATTAATTTCCGTTCATGTTATTGTCATTCTATATTCATACTTTACAAAGTTATATTTAGTTTATATTTTTGTCACTCGTATTACTTATAATTAAAAAAAAAAGAATTCTTTGTATGATGATACCAATGTGGGCCATGTCCGAATATACGTAAGTGTAACATTTCTCACAAATGTTCATGAAGATTGCGTAGGATTAACTAAAAATGATAAAGGGCTTTTTATTTGTCCGAACTGTGAATAGATTCATAAGCATAGTTTTAAGAAAAAGAAGAAATTAATACAGGTATTTAATGTTTAAGTTGCTAAATAGCTTTTTTGATCACTTTAGTTTTCATATTTTTAATATTTTCGTATGAAAAAAGAAGAACATATACGCAGCTCTCATTGGGTACACATTTTGCTAAAGTGTCTCAAATGCTACGTTTCTTTCAAATCTCTATTACATCTATGTAAATATATGAATATGATTTATATTTTTTTTCAATGTTCACAAATGTTCCCTCTTTCGAATATGATATTATTACAATAATTAAATTACTGTAATAATATCAAAAATGTTAATGTGCTGAAAAACTGTAAATAAAATTACAAAAAATATTACCTCGGCCGAGAGTCAAACTCGGATCTCTTGTATTCTGTGCGAACTTCCTAAGCCTTACTACCGAGGTTGTAGTAAATAATATTTTTCGCAATAATCGGTATATGTGGAAATAGCGTCTTTCTTTCAAGCGACGTAAAATAAATATAATGATACAATAAGAATCTTATTGTATTATATAACTACGAGTATAATAATACAATAAGAATCTTATTTTAGACTGTACATGTGGAAACACAATCAATACTAGAAATTAAATGCCTATGATCGAAGCTGGATAATGCTTAAATAATTCAATGTGAATTACATATAGATACATTATTATACATGAATACATTATATACAGGGTGTCCGGCAAATCGCCCGCAATACTTCGGCAAGTAATTCGGGATCTAGAAAGAAGGAAAAAAAGCTATATAAACACAAGTCCGGAAATAAGTCGTTTCCGAGTTATAACTTTTTATGTTAAAAAAAAATTGTAATTTATTTTTCATAATCACGATCGTAATTTTTTTCATACTGTTTTAAAATAAATAACTACATTTCGGATTATTTTGGAGATACCCAGAATGCACCACGTAGAGGCATAGTTCGCTTGGCATCCCTCTTTTTTATTTCTTTATTTTAAAATTTTTTTACTTTACTAGAACTAGACTATGCCTCCACGTGGTGCGTTCTGGGTAACGCCAAAATAATCCAAAATTTAGTTATTTATGTTAAAACACTATAAAAAAATTATGATTGTGAATATGAAAAATAAATTACAATTTCTTTTTAACATGCTCATAAAAGTGGTTATAACTCGGAAATGACTTTTTTCCAGACCTATATTTATGTAGCTTTTTTTCCTCCTTTTTGGAGGAATTCCGAATCACTTCTCGAAGTATTGCGATTTTCCGGACACCCTGTATACTATATTTGTAGTAGAATGATTATAAGTATACATCGCCTGAAAGAAAAACATTTCCATACATATACTGATTATTGCGAAGAATATTACTAAAATCTTGATAGTCTAAAGGCTTAGGATGCGTACGAAATACAAGAGATCCGGGTTCGACTCCCAGCCGAGGCAATATTTTTTGCAATAAATTTATTTACAATTGTTCAGCATATTAATATCTTTGATATTTACAGTAATTTAATTGCGTTTATAAGTCCGGAAAACATTCGACGCGCAATGACTACAATATGGTATATATGCATGTACATATATAGGATGCCCGGTAAGTTTTTTGACAAAACGTTTGTATGTAGACAGAGTGAACTAAACTAAGTTGAAAAGTCCTCTACCATTTTGCAATTTTCGCAATAGTTAACAAGATATTAATTATTATAAATTGCCAAATATTAATCTCCAATAATTTTTTATTGAAATACTGTCAACTTAATTGAAAAACAGCAAGAGGCAAAAATTGTTTATTTTCTTTTCTTAGAGCTCAATGAATTTTTTCAGAATTTTTAATTGACTTTTTAGTACTACATTTTCTTATATTGGCAACTATTTTTACTAACACGAGAAAGTATGGTATTAAAAAATTCTGAAAAAATTCTCAGAACTTTATGAGAAGAAAATAAACAATTTTTGTCTCTTGTTTTTTTGTAAAGTTGACAGTATTTGAGTAAAAAATGACGGAATATCAAGCGACTTTTAGTAATTAATATTTTATTATGTATTGTGAAAATTGCAAAATGGTAGAAGACTTTTTAACTGACAAGGGAACCAAGTGAATCTCTCCGATTTAAATGAGCTTTTAGTATGTTATTTTATGGACAAAAATAGGAGACTCGTATTTTTTTATACGTGCTCGCATGTTAAAGGGGTGAAATCCTCCCTTGAAAAAAATCGGTCTTTTTTCTTTCAGATTGAATATCGTCGAAACTATGAAAGATAAAGAAAAATGCTTCAAATAAAAATTGAATGGTTGCAAGCGTACTTCATAACTATAATAAAAAAAATTTATTTATTTGTTTCTTGCATACCCCTACCTCCACACCTAAATTTCAAAAATTTTTTTAATTTTTATGACAAAATTAAAAAGCATTTTACGCTGAAAACAACGACCTGTAAAATGTTCCGCAAACGCATTTTTGGAATATGAATGAGAAATACTTCTATGCGCTCCATGAGTATCCGTCTTATACAGTCGTTGGCTGCTTGAGATAGCGTTGAATGAACACAGTTCAGTACGCATCAATATCGCTATTATAATAAGAAGTTTTTACAATAGTCATGTAATAATGTAATAATAATAATAATAATAATAATAATAATAATAATAATAATGATAATAATAACAGTAATAGTAATAGTGATTTTGAAACTTTCGAAACCAACCAAATATTTTTGATAATATGTACACAAATGTACCTCGGGCAATTCAAATCAAAAATATGAATAAAGAATTATTATTTTCGTAAAATATTGTTCATTTTGCAATGTCCATCGTGTTCAATGTTAACATGAATAAAGTATTGATAAAACATTGTGTCTTATTCATCTAGGCGGAAAATAGATATGCTGACGCATAGTTTGCATATGTTGTTGACATGAATAATATTATTAATGAATAATAATAGACATTGCGTCTTATTATTGCAACTTACTACGTAATAAATATAGTTGATTACTATCAGTTACTGTGTGTAGTAGTGCTGTATGCAACAGTGAAAGTTTCACACGTACTATTGTTAATTAAAATATTGTGCACAAACTGTGATGCTTTCCATCGATCAAAGGTATTATTATTTGATTATTTATGTTGCATTTATTCAATAATTTTTATTCGATAACTTATTTGACTATTAATAATACATTTATTTAATAAATTTCGTTTTTCTTTCAGTTTCCGTTCAAGTATTCCCAATGTAAAAAGAACAATATTAAGAATCTTTATTTTAGACCGCATATGTGAGAAACATAATCAATGCTAGAAATTAAAGAACATTCTAATGGTCCACATACATCCTCGCATTTCATCTTACGGAGGCAGACGTGGTGCTTCAGCTTTCAATACTGAACAAAGAAATCTCTCACAAGAAAATAAACATTAATCGAACGGAATCTGGACGTCGAATTCTTGGAGGACGTATATTAGTAAAGAGCTAACGAAGGAAATTCTAATCAAGCACTACAAGTATCTCATGATCAAAGTGAGATTTTTGGGGATCGAAGCTTGTAGGTGGATATTAATTATTATTATTTATGCGCATCAGAAAAACATGAAAGAAGATGTGAGATGATAAATGTATTACATAAATTTTATTTTTTAATTTACAGAGAATATGCATACGTACACTGTGTAAATATAGATGAGAAATATGCGCAATATTTGTATATTAATAGTAATTATTATTAATATTATTAATATTATTAATATTATTAATATTATTAATATTATTAATATATTATTAATAGTATTAATAGTA
>JAANIB010003070.1:102027-112057 GCA_017607565.1 Acromyrmex heyeri | reverse complement strand
TATTTAGCAAACTCTGAAAACGTATATAAAGAATGTAATACAATTTTGACATCAAATTCATGTTTAACGAACAAAATTATAAAAGTAAACTTAACCTACTTATCCTTAAACTTTAAGTAATCTCAATTCGAATTAATAAGGCCTTTATTCAGTAACTCTAACGATATCGTTACATTGTTATTGCGCAGGTTTTCGTAATAAAAAAACTGCGACAACAATACAATGACATTAGTGTCGTTAATAAGAGTCATAAAATAAATAAATAAGAATCTAAAAATCAACAAATAGTTAAAATATCGCATGACATCCGCTCACGGTACGAAATTACGCATGCGATGCGATCGAGCTCTAGATAATCCGCATCGCAAAAAATGGACAACAATGAATTCGATTTAACATGCACATTTTTTTATAGGAGGACATGACTTACACTGTCGTCGAAAAGTTTCAGAATATGGAACTTAAAATTATTTAATATTTAGGTCATCGTAACTCGGTAAAAAATCATAAGACAAAAAAATAAAAAGCATTTTAAAGCTTGAAACTTATACTTTAACATGCTTTTGACCACTTTTCAAAAAAATTTTATCTTTACAGTTCTGTATCTTAATAAATATCACGTTGTTGTATTTTTTAAAATTACGTACATTTAATAATGCGCAGTTTGATAAAAAGTTTTTTTTTCAAAAAGTTCAATATTTTTGAAAAACAGTATGAAAATTTATTTCCAAGATGCTTTTTTAAAAATTTTCTTATGATTTTTCTTGACTGAATTACGCCTTATTGAAGCTAAATCTGCATAGCTCACAACCAATATTCGGTGAAAAAAAATTAAAGAAGTAAATTTTGAAGCTTGAAGTTTATACTTTAACAAGTTTTTGATTATTTTTAAATTTAATTCTACAGAATTGAGAAAAATTTGGTGTGATAATTTTTTACCAAATTTCACCGTTGGTTATTTAGCAATATTTAGTTTCAGTATTGTGTAATTTAGTCAAGAAAAATTATAAGAAAATTATAAAAAAAGCATTTTGGAGATAAATCTTTGTATTGTTTTTCAAAAATATTGAAAATTTTTGAAAAAAACTTTTTATCAAATTGCACACTGTTAAATGTACGTAATTTTAAGAAATACAACATGATATTTATTACATTTTTCAAACTTGATTTGATAGAACTGTAAAGACATTTTTTTGAAAAGCGGTCAAAAATATGCTAAAGTATAAGTTTCAAGTTTTAAAATGTTTTTTTATTTTTTTATCTGCGATGATTTTTACCGAGTACAATGACCTAAATATTATGCAATTTTAAGTTCCATGTCCGGAAACTTTTCGATGACAGTATATATTACAGCCATTACAGATACATTCGAGGTTAGAGCTTATCTGCGAAAGTAACCGCAAAATTTCGCGTCTTGGGAGTTTAACGAAACGTTTGAAGGAATGACTTGAATAATCTTCAAGAATAATTCAAATTAATTTTCCTATTACTGTCCCTTAATGTTGCTTAACTCTTCTTCTTACACGAGCTTAAATAGCTGTAACCTTATTTTTTTAACAATATAATATATTAGGACCGTATATGTGATAACAACTGTAGAAATCAAAGTCTTAAACGGTCTAGCTGGATCTCAAATGCTTGTATGATTCTTGTGTGAATTTATATATTACGTATGTAGTTCTTAGAAACGTGCGCCAAAATGATTTTTCGGTCTTGAAACGCTAACTCCATTAAACTACCGTAGTAATATCACGAGTTAAATTGAGTAGCAATTTAACAAATTTTTTATGCTTATTCGCATTTTCGAAACGATCTTAACAATGTTGAATGACATATTAAAATCTGTAAATAATTAATTCTTATTGCGAAAAATATTACCTTGGCCGGGAGTCGAACCCGGATCTCTTGCATTCCGTGCGAGCGTCCTAAGCCTTTAGGTTATTGAGGTAAGTCTCAAAAATTTGTTAAATTGCTAGTTTGTCTTATTTTTTTATCCAATTTGGACGTAAATATGAATAAAGTGTTTTTCTATTGAATTACATGAACGTTAAAACGTTTTGGTGTATCTCTGGGCCGATAGAAATAGAAAAGAGAAAAATTTTTTATTGAAAGATATGTAAAAAAAACATATGGTATAAACTTTTTATACGAAATTTTATTTTCGAGAGAAAATAGCTTTGAAAATTGATTTAATATTATTCAGTACGCGCATAAACGTAATATGTATACATATTATGTATAATATTATTGTTATGTATGAAGCGTAAATGTGTTATAATTTTCCGATTTTTTTCAAACAAATTACTTCACAATAAATATTGATAAAAACAAAGCTTTAAACGAAAAAAAGTCTTTAAATTAAAATAATATACAATGCAGGAAATATTCGTGCAAGGAAGATATTAATTAGCAATATATTAACAATAAAATCAATTGTATATTTCTCAAAATTATTTTACCTAAAAGGAAAAATTAAAATATATTATCTTAATAATAAGGGATAATGAAAATGATACAATATTATTTAGACCAAAGTATTTAAACAATCGAGAAATTTAACTTCTAAGAATACAAACAACGCTATTTTTGTTGAAATTCTATTGTTTAGAGGAATGTATTTCTTGTTAATAAATTGCTAATTAATAGTTATTTCCTACAAATAATAAGGCTCTTTTAATAATTTCTCCTGTACGAATTCATACTGTACCGACTCACAAGCAGCTTATCTTAAGTGTCACTCGTCGATTTTTTCCATTCTTTGGACTTTAATTCAAAAGATGATTTTTCATGCAAAGCAGAACTGCTCGATATTAACCATAGCATTTTATACACAATGTCTCATTTTTAATGATAGAATAAAATACGTTGCAAATAATGCACTTCTCTCACAATTGTTTCAAGCAAAAGTAGCTTAATTTTGAAAGAAATGTGAAGTAGCGACCTTATTCATTTGACTCTGAGAGACCCTCAGTACGATTACATCAGTATCAACCAAATTTTTTCTAACGGAATTATGTAATTTTTAAGCATATACAACAATAGTTTCAATAGTTTCAATAGTTTTGTCTATAAAAATGTAATACAAAGTAAATATTTTACTTACAAGGAGAGGTTACACTCTGTTCTTCATGGATTTTGATTAAATTTGCAGTGATGTTAGAAGAGCCTACCAAATGAACATCTGTAAAGCTGTTCCCGCTAATGGGCCTTAGAAGCCAATGAGTATTTAAAAATATACCAAAAATCTGAAAACAATTTAATATCTCGGAAAATATACACTTTTGAGAAAAATGTTTTAGACAAAAATGGTAGAGTTTAATAAGATGTTAAAATTTCAATGCAAATGAGAGTAAGGCGCAGCAATTAGTGCGCAATTCGCACGAATTTTAACACAATTTGAATATATATTTTTGTATCTACTTTTTAATACATCTATGTAAGAATTTGTCATAATTTTGTTTTATGATTGAATCTGCGCATCAATTACTGCGCCTTACTCTTATTTGCCTTGACATTTTAATTTTTTTTTTAAATTTGAGAGTTATTACTAAATTTCCTATTTTAATAAGATATATTTACTGGTTTTATTGGTTTAACCTTGGGTAATATCGCCAAGATCAAGTCAAGGTTGATCAAAAATGCATACTTTCCGAGATATTAGACTGTTTTCAGATTTTTTGGTACATTTTTAAATACTTATTACTCTGCTTCTAAGGCCCATTAGCGGGGCTTTACAGGTGTTCATTTGGTAGCTTCTAACATTACTGCTGATTGATCAAAATCGGTGAAAAGCAGAGCGTAGTCTCTCCTTGTTAATATTTCATACTTTATATATAAGATATTTTTTATATTATATTATATGACATTTTATATAGATAAAATCATTGCACACATGCACATGTGTTAATAGCACTATGCTGAAAATAGAATCCAAAGACGTAAAAATTAAAAATGTAAAAAAAGACGTTAAATATATTTAAAAAAAAACCAAAGATAATGCAATAAAAAGAAGTAAAATCAAAATGATATTTCAAATACATTTGTTAAAACAGTTCCACAGAACATAGAAGAGGTTCTTAGATGTAAATATCCTTTGAACATCCTTTAGGACTGTATTGTACGGGATAATTTTTCACAATTATAATAGACTTCATACAAAATTCGGAAGACATTTAAGTGTATAAAGTATAACAACACATTAAAATGAGAAAATCACAATAGATAGAGAAATGAGAGGTGCAGTAATTGAAAAGGGATTTTTACAACAAGTAGAAAATTATAAAGACAAAAAAATCGGAAATGAGCAAGATCTCCAGCAGCAGCATATTTGACGCGCCCGTTTTGTTTATACATGTAATTTTAGAATAAAGATTGCTAAGACAGTCATTCGGACTTGAATAATAACCGTAGATATCAATGACAATTAAAATTAATTATAATTTATTAAAAATTTTAATCATATTATTAAATTTAATGTTACAAAAANAATGATATAGTGTAATTCATTCTAATTCATTCTACTTATGAAAGGATATTAGCATATGTAATTTGAAACATAATTAAAAGAAATATAAGTATCAATTTCATGTATAATAAATATCGCTTCGACGTCTACATCACAATGACGTTTTCAAGATGCCATTCGTAGATGCGTCTTATGTGGAACTCTTTTAATAAATGTACTTGAATATTATTTTGATTTCACTTCCTTTTTATGGCATTATCTTTGGTTTCTTTTTTTAAATATGTTTATCGCTCTTTTTTATATTTTTAATGTCTTTCTCGGTAGATATCACAAACTTTTTCTAAGTTTTTGGTATTAGTAATTTATTTTNTTTTTCTAAGTTTTTTTTATTAGTAATTTATTTTGTACTCATATTTAAAATATAATATTATAATAATGACGATAAAAGTAATAATGAAAATAATGATATTTGGAAATAATTAAGGAAATTATGATATCTTTCTAGTAAGTAAGTATAATGTTCGTCTCACTATAGTACTAACCTTTTCGCACTTTTACACGGGCATCAGTTACTTGTATTCGAATGACTATAAATATGGTACATGTACAAATATATACATATATTCAATATATACAGTAATTCAGATTGAATTATTTAAGCATTAAAGATCTAGCTTTGACCGTTGTGGACAATACTTCTGTTTCTTACTGTTGAATTTTTAAATGTACAGTCCAATAAAATTCTTCTTGTTTATTTGTATATCTATCAATATCTATTAACTCATTCATTGCGCTTTCATTCGATCTATACAAATGTTACGTGACGTTTGCAAGTTATTTTTATTTACTCTTGTTCTTTTGCGTACTCTTTAGTAATAACTTTATCAATAATTAACATGAGGTGATATCGCATGGTTTGAACATGGTAACGTTATCAATGCAAATTTTCTATATTTGTTATGTACATGTAAAGGAAACGTGAAAGCGTAGAAATGCAGAAAAGGCGCCAAAAGTGTGTGAAAATGAATAGATAACATAGATGAGGTAGGTGGTAAATACCATAAATAGCCAAATAAATAACGTAGGTGAATAGATAACATCGGAAGATGGATAAATTACATCGACATAGATAAGTATTATAATATCAGTAGGTCGATAGATAATGTAAATAAGTAAATATGTAAATAAATAATGTACGTAGACAGATAAGATGCGAAAAGAATCCGAAATACGTGTCAAAACGCTTCAAAGAAGCTACGGAAGAAATGCGGAAGAAGTGTTGAAGAAGTATGGAAGTAATGCGGAAGTAGTACGGAAAAGGTACAGAAGAGGTTCAGACGAGTTGTGGAAGATGTCCGGAAACGATGCGAAAAGATGCAGAACAGATGCAAAAAAGAAGCGAAAGAGATAAATGCCGAAAAGGTACAGAAGAAGTGCAAAAGGGTTGTGGAAACGGTGAGAAGAGGTGAAGAAAAGTGCAGAAGAAATGCATAATTAGTGCGAGGAAGGTACGAGAGAGGTGTGGAAAAAGTGTAGAAAAAAAAGTGCAGAAAAAATATAGAAAGGTGCAGAAAATAAATACTCCAGACCTAGTGCAGCCAGTACAGTAAACTCGTGCACTGAATTGTTGCACTGGAACAAAAAATACCATCGCTGATGCCATTTTGGGAACAGAAAACGTTTTACTGTACACTTTTTGAATTAATGCAACCAGTGCAGGAATAGAAAACAAACCTCGTGTGTTTACATGCAGCAAGCAGCTGACTGATTTTCTTGGTTATGAGTGCAGTGAGTGCAGTTCATGCATCATTAAGAGGTTTTCTGTGGCTGAACTAATGTACACTTTTGGAACTTGAAGTGAGATAGGTATATGTTTGATATTTGAAGTGAGAAAGAGAGTGCTAGTGCAGTCTAGTACAGGAACAGAAAACAGATCAATGGCGTGAACTGCACCCATAATCAAGAAAGTCAGTTAGCTACTTGCCGCACGTAAACACACGTTACAGATTTCCAGACGTTTTTCTTCCTTCGTGTGATTTTCAATCGCCGAACAATTGTTTGTGATTGTTAATGGTTAATTAATAAATTATGGTTAATTAATAAATCGGTTAATATATATAAATTCCTCATTTTATCAAATGAATATCGAAGTCAATATGTTGAAACGTGACAATTTATAAAAGAAGAATCTTATGAGAACGTGTGACTTGATATCTATGTACTTAAAAGACATTTAATATTTGAATAAAGAAAGTGAATTACAGTAAACCGTTGTGTCGAGCACTATTACGCTGCATCCAAATTTATTCCTCCGACTGTTTCAAGAAACTGAAGCAAAATGGAATCATTGAACATCTACCAGGTAATAACAATTTTATAATTAAGATAATAATAAGCTTTTAAAGTGTATTTGGCTTACGTTTTTATCTTAAATATTCACAACTCTTTGGATGTTAAGAAGAGCGATTACGTTTCTCATAAGACTTTTCACAAATATGTAATAAATGCTACGAGCGCGATAGCATAGATAAAATTGTTAGAGAAATTTTTGTAAAAGTGAGAAATTGGACAATAATTGCGTACTACAAGTATTGTAATGCCTATTGACATACAATATACAATTAAGTAACAAGTTTTCGGTACATCGAATTGTAAGAAACGCTCTTAGAATTCGACGTACTGAAATAATTGTTTGTTTGTATGTTAATAATAGTTTTATAATGCTTATCGCACGTAATTATTGTCTAATTTCGCTCTTTTATTACATTTTATCAATGTAATTAAAAAACAATCCGATACTCAAAAGGTTCAATATTCATTTTAATTTCATTAGTCTAATTTTGTAATTTAATGAAATTATCATATTTAAACTATGTGAAAGACAAGGAGACAGTGTAGTAGAAGGGAAAAGTAAGAAGAAACGTGTTTTTATAAATGTGTGAATCCAATCAGTATGCGCTCCGCGCGTAAAGCGCTCGTGCTTAACCGGGAGCGCCGCTCTTGTCCGTCTTCTCTACGCGATCTGTGATACGTTTATTTCTTTTTGTAATTTAAAAACTAAGCTTTAGAAAAAATTTTCGCAAAGGAAAAATCGTCTTAGAATTAAATAAGAAATATGACACTTTAAGGACAAAACTTTTTTTTTAATCACCCTGTATAGGTGCATAGATAAATATATATATATATAAGTAAGTAGAGAACGTAGATAAATAAATAGATAATGTAGATATCTATAAATAGATAGATATGTGAGTATATACATAAGGTTGGTAGATGTATAGATGATGATGATGTGATAAATGAATAGATAACGTTAATATGTGGATAAATAACATAGATAGTTAGATCGATAATGTATATAGGCAGATGGATGATGTAGATAGATAAATAAGAAATACTTATTTAAATATACTTGTTTCACTTGACTTGGTGTCACTCTTTACCAATGTTCCGATTGGCTTGATTATCAAGAGTATAGAATAACAGTTGTTAACTATAGAAAACGATATCACCTTGCCTAAAACGGAGTTCATTAAAGTAATCAACTTAATGCTCCGTTCTACGTTCTTTACATTTAACGATAAATTTTATGAACAATGGTATAAGGTCCCCGTGAAGTTTCCACTTTCATTCATAGTAGCGGATTTTATAGAGAGAACTGCTATTGAAAGATTACCGTTTTCATTGGGTTTATATGTAAGGTACGTTGATGACATAGCACTGTCAATACAGGATCAAAATATCGATAAATTATTAAGTATATTCAATAGTTTTTTTTTTTTCACCATCCCAGATTAAATTTCACCATGAAACGGGGCGGTAACTATTTGAATTTTTTGGATATAACATTAAAGAAAGACGAGCATCTAATATACGATTGATATCCGAAATCCTCGTCCTCTGCAAGATATCTAAACTATTTCTTGTGTTATCCGAGATGTCATAAAATGAGAACAATTATGAGATTAAGAGACAAGGTATTATTATTATTATCGCATCCAACTTTCCATAAGAAAAGCTTTTGGTTCATTATCAACATCTTACTTACTAACGGTTATCCTTTAAAACTAATTTTTGAAAGCATTAAAAAAAGGCTACTAAATTCGAACAACTCAACAATATTACATATCGAAAGAATATGGCTAACAATTTAATTACATATTTTACGGTCCCTTACATACCTTCAATAGCAAAAAAATGCAAGGTTTTTTAAAAATGACAGAGCAGTACGTTTGACTTATTTAGGATTTAATAAACTAAATACCTTTATAAGAGCACAAAAGGATAAATTACCTTCACTATCAAATTGTAATATGGTTTATAAAATTAAATTTTGTTTGTGTGTTTTGTACGTGAGTTATGTTGTTTGTCAAAATTGTGATACATCCTACGTTGGCCAAATAAAACGTTATTGAAAACACAAATTAATGAACGTCGGAATTACATAAATAGGAATTCCACATAACTCAGTAATTACAGAATGGAACACTATCATGATTTTGAATGAAACGATATTAAAATTTTAGATAAAGAACAAGGATTTAATAAGAGACTAATTTCGGAAGCGATATCCATATAAAAAAGCAAAAAATGGACTGAATTTACAAAATGACACGGAATTGTTGGATCCGTTATATAATGATTTATTTAAGAGTAAATGATGTTTCCATGTTTTATAAGTTATAAAAATCTGTATTGTCGATTTTTAAGTTGGTAATTGTTTCGGTTTCTTTGCTGTACAAGTTATAATTTTGTATCGTTGATTTTTATATTGGTATTTATTATATTTAACATTTAGATTTATAAACAATGAGAATACGAAACGCCCTCTCACATGCTCCTAAGACATAATTATAATCACATCGTTTATAATGGATCATCGTTATGCTGAATACAATGTAAAGTTATCTAGCTGATAATTAATTTTAATACTTTGACTATGAATAGCATTTCAAAAATTACATTTATTAACTTGATTTTAATTAAATGACTGAATTAATGTTTGGGTATCCAGCTAAGTACAATAGACGATTATAAAGTTCTTAATTTTGGACAACAGCCTAACGATGATTCATTAACTGTATGCGTCCATATTGTTACAACGAATTAAATTATCTCCGAAAGTGTTATTGACATACTGAAGAAGACCGAATCTTATGATCGAACATCTGTAATTGGTGATTGACATATACATATATTATATATGATTACACACGTACAACTGTGTTGACTCTCATTGGCATTATACACTTTTATTGAGATAAATAAGATATATGAGCGAATGGATAACTTGTATATATGAATAATATAAATAAATAAATAACACAAACAGATAAATAGATATAGTTAGATGAATAGATAACCCAAGTAGGTAGATAATGTAGATATGAAAAAATAAGCAACAACAACCTAGTAAAATTGTTATATTAATGTTGTATGAGTGTAATAAATTGGAATGTTACAAGTAATAAATATATTGTTACCAGTAATATACCGGTTAATTGTAATTTCCCACTCATAAATATAACATGTAATATAATAAAAATTATATTCATGTTATATAAT
>JAANIB010003070.1:87375-101713 GCA_017607565.1 Acromyrmex heyeri | reverse complement strand
GTGTGTGTGTGTGTGTGTGTGTGTGTGTGCGTGTGTGCGTGTGTGTGCGCGCGCGCGTAACTACGATCACGATTTTCCCGGCATTGACAAACTTCCAATGATTTGACAAAAATTTGGATAAAGTTAATCAATTTTTAATCGACTACAAATTGCAATATTAAAAATTTGCAAACTCTTTTTTAAGAAAAAAGTCAAGGTTACTCTAATTTTTTTAAATGGCACTATATTTTTTACTTCATAATATTGTAACTGATGTCAAGACGAGTTCAATGACTTGCTATACTATGACCTTAAGATGACCTTACAGTTGTGGGATTAATGAACGGAAACATTTTTGTGAAAAATTATTTTATTTGTATTAAATTTTTTATTTGGATTATTCTACAGTAGAAAAAAATTTTTGTATCTGCTACTTTTTCACAAACATGGATTCTTGTTTTTTAAATGAAACTACATACAAAACAACAAATTATAAACAAAAATAGTAGCATAACAAAAAAGTAGAACAAAAAATTATAACAAATTTAATGAAAGAAATTATTAATTACAATAAGTGTTCGAATTGTAGTCCATTTTCTTGTAAACACAATTCTTCTCTAGGAAATAAATTTCCATTAGTTGTTATAATGCTGTCACGGCGAATTTCTTCGCATGCTATACGGATTCGCTGCTTTAAATGTTTCATATTTTGAATTGGTACCGCGTAGACTATTGATTGCAAATGACCCCACAGAAAAAAATCTAGTGGTGACAAATTGGGAGACCGAGGTGGCCAAGGAATTGGACCGTAAGTGCCCAACCAACGTTCTTCGTATTTTGAATTTAGATATTGAACAACAATCCGAGCGTTATGAGATGGACAACCATCTTGTTGGAAATAAATACGTTGCACAACATCATTCGGAAGCACTTGCAACAATGTTGGGAGTTGAGAACGAAGAAATTTTAAGTAAATTTGGGCTCAAATTCTGTCCATAAAAGTAAGATCCAATCAGACGACCGTATACTAGACCACATCAAACATTCACTGTAATTTTCAGTTGAAAATGATGTTCTCGAAATCAATAGGGATTATTCGACCAAAGTGATTATGACGGTTAATTACACTATTATTTGAGAAACTTACATTCATCTATCCATAGGATATTCTGTAATATTTCAGGATTACTTTCGTATGTACAACTAGCCATGCTATAAAATTTAGACGATGTGAATCAGTTATACATAAATGTTGTACTTTGGTCATTTTGTAAGGATGATAAAGATTCTGTTTTACCATCTTATGAATAGAACTCTTAGATAAATCAGTTTCAGTAATAACTGCACGAATGGAAGTGTGCGGATTTTCTTCTAATATGCTAAGACTATAAGAATATTGTTTGCAGTTGTACTTAAATGCGGTTTGTTCCTTTTCTTCTTTTCAAATTCTTTATAAATTCTTTTCAATGTTATAAAACATTGTTGCACACGGGTGATGTCTCTGTGGGTACGTTGTGACATATAGAATTGCAGCTTCACATGCATTCCTTTTCATTCACTGAATATTAACAGCCGAATATTAATTTTTGTCAGATCATCGAAAGTGCCGGAAAAATCGTGATCACAGTTACGTGGGATACCCTGTATATATACCCGGTATTTTTAAAATAAAAGACAATGTATTGCAAAAATTATTTTAATGAAACTACAATTCTTATTACAATTCTTACGGTATGGAACTGATATATATCTTTGCGGTAGGAGAATTATTGATACTCCGTCTCTTTTTTTAGAACTTTGTGATTCACAAAATCTAAACATATTAGTAATCGATAATCCTGTTGCTTCTGAACCTCTTACTATTTCAGTTAAAAAGATACAAACAAAGTGTTTAAAGTTACTAATTTCTAATTCTAATTTTCAAAAATATATAATAGTTCCTTTAATACATTATTGATTAATTGAATAATATAAAGTTCAAAATGTAAAAGTCTACATAAAAATAAAAGTGTATAAGTATAAAATATAATTTTGTTTTCTGCATGCACGATATAATTGCCAAATGTAGGAATTATAATGTACAATATATTGTAATAGTTATACAACTGTGTGCTATATACAATTGTACAATTTTACTGTATATAATACTCTATTGCAGTGTATATTATATTTTCAAGTAATATTATTACTCTGCAACAGAGTGCAACATTATACACCGTAATGTAATTTTTTTTTTAAAGTTATAATGTGTAACATAGTAAAAAGTACTTAAAAATAATAATAAACAGTAATAAAAAGGCAATAGGAATTATCGCTAGACGTAATTGCGCTGTATCAAAAATTAAAATTATCTTACATACTATGTTACAATAATTTAAATAGCCTGAACATTTCGACTTATATTTGGGTCATCTTCAGCAGAAATGATGTATAATTTTGCGATAACGCCTGTGAAGAGGTGAGAGTCTTCCTTGATAAATTTGTCATCATTCCAGTTTATAGGCTGATCAGTAACCGAAAGCCTCAATCCATAATATTTTATTGAACCGTTATTAATGAAAATCAAATTTGACTGACTCACTTTAATCGACCACGAACATTATGTAATTATAAAGAAAATTTAATTAACATCGTCAATTTAGATATGTAAAAAACGATGTACATTATACATGAGTCAAAATCGCTAACAAAATAAAACAGTAATCGTCGCAATGACATTGCGGTCAATATGAAAAGGAAAAAGAAACAAACATATTACAATTTACTGAGAATTTCCATGTAACCATTGTTAAAGCTGTCCGTGTCCGTTTTTACGTTAAGACCATTTGATTGGTTATTTATATAAATTATTTCGGCTAATAAACGTTTATTGTAATTTTTCTTAACATCTAAAACTTTCATTGATCGCAATGCATCCTATGGTTTGTAATAACTGACTGACTCGTAATATTTCTACGTATATGACTACGATGTTCTAAGAATCTGGTTTTCAATTTCCTGCTCGTTTGGCCAACATATGATGCATCGCAATCATTACAATTGATTCTATAGACATTTCTTTTTTGTAAAATTGGTAATAGATCTTTATGCATTTTAATAAAGTTATTGAATTTATTAATACTGTAATACGATATGACATGCGTCACACTATTGAAAATGTTCTCAAATTTTTGTGAAACACCCTTAATATATGGCACAATAAACTTTTTTTTTCTTGTCGTTTTGTGTAATTGTGTTAGATCCATTATCATTATTACTTTTTGTAGATTAATTTCTTAATCCTCTCATTTATTACTTTAAAGATGTAATCCAAGGGATAGTCATTTTGTAGTGAAATATTAATAATGAATTCAATGTTCTTTTGGTGAAAGTCCAGATGTGAAAGAAGAAATGTTTTGTCGATTAAATTCGAAATTATCCCTTTCTTTTGATAGATTTTTCAGGCAACAGAATCTTCCATCTTGTGCGTACGCTCTCGAGAGAATTACCTGCTAACATTTTAAGTAAATTTGTTGACACTCAAGGTAAATAACTTTATTCTGTATTTACATTTAATAGACAGAAGATTGACAAAAAAATTTTATGGTTTACTTCCAAAAAAAATAAAAAGAAAATCAATAATATTAAGAATTTTGAATACTGTTATTTCGAAACGATTTCATCTCATCACGTTAATCACTTTAATAACCAATTTGCAATAAATAAATCTATTATTATTCGTAATAATCGAGAAGTAAAGAAAGTCGCAATTTCACCCCATGTTTTTATAGACATAATTAATCGTATCTCAACAAATTCAATCAAAGATAAGTGGTTCATTAACCTGTTATCCGTTGACACCCTAAAAAATATATAAATTTTTTATAGTTAAGTAAGTGAAAAATTTTCACTACCGATCAATAGAGGTATTGATGCAGTTATTGAAATGATTAAGAAATAGAAAATAACATTAAGGAACTACAAAGGTCTGTACACAATACAGTAAGAAGCCATTCTCTATGAATTATTAACAATTTATTCTTTTTCAAAAATAATAAATTTCAGTCCAATCTTTCTAAATTAGCATGGGTGACGAAACAACAAACATATCATTTTCACAAGAGCAGATAAAAGTAATGTAACATTTGCATTAGATAAAGACTTACTTATATAAAATTAATTTAATGCTTAATGACGAAGACACATATGTGAAAATTAACAAACATCCAATAACTAAAATTACGAACAATCTGAGAACTATGCTCACAAGATGAAAGAAATCAAAATTCATTCCAGAAAATCTATATAAAAGATTGTATGCTAGTGATGATAATTTACCTAGACTGGTATATGTATGCACTCCCAAAAATTCACAAGCTTGATTATCCATTCCGTGTTAATGTTTCATCGATTGATAACCTTTTTTTGTAACTTATCTAAATTTCTGCATTGTTTGATCATCAAAAGTATTTCAAAAGCTTTTTCACATTCAGAATAGTTTTGATCTTGCTAAAAAATTAAAAAACATTAAAATTGATTCAGAATATACAATGATTTCATTGGATGTAATATCGCTTTTTACAAATATTTCTACGATTTGGCAATGAATGCATTGGCTAACAGATGAAATTTGATTTCAATTAATCTGGAGACACTGATAGTGTCTCGGCGCGAAACACGGACATGCCTCCTTTACGCGAACCGGCGAGTTGCGTCAGATCCAAGTTATCGGAAACTCAATAAGGGTTGAACCAATCAAGTTCTAAATGTGCTAAATCGATTGCAACTGTCCGAAATATATAATGAAAGTGTTTTTATTTTTTCTGTACGTACCCTATGAGCGAAGATATCACGACCCAAAGAAGTTCCGAACTGCCACAGATTAAGATACGTCGTCATCGTCGACTGCATTCGACACATTCCTTTCGTGTCCTTCTAATATTCTTTACGCAAAGAGCGCTAGTTATATATGATCAGCGAGCGTTGCGATCTGAAGACATTTGGAGACACGACATTGTCGCGGCACTAAGCATGGCGTGAGTCTGTATTACGATAATGTCTCGGTCGTTTTTTTCAAAATGGGAAATCGGTAAAGTCGATATAATAATAAAACATGCTGATAATTGCTAAAAATTAGGAAATATAATTTAAAAAACGATTTTATTCGATCTCGACCTCCATTTGTTTATAACTTAATATTTAACAAAAGAAGATTAAATAGAAATGAAATTATCTACTGGTATTTGTTAACTAAGCTAGGAAATAATAATGAAAAACCGATTTGTTTCTATTTATTTATAATTAATATTTAACAAAAGAAGATCGAACGGAAATGGAATTATACACTGGTATTTGTTAACTAAGAAATGATAATGACAAAACAATTTATTTGATAACGATCTCCATTTATTTATAACTCAATATTTAACAAAAGGAGATTGGATGAAAACGAAATTATACGCCGGTAATTGTTAACCTAGCTATTTAATAAACAAATAGAAATAAATCACTTTTCCATTATCATTTCTTAGCTTAGTTAATAATTACCAACGTGTAATTTCGTTTCCATCCGATCTTCTTTTGTTAAATATTGAGTTATTGAGTTATAAACAAATAGAGATCGAGGTCGAATAAATCGTCATCATCTTCTAACTTAGTTAATAAATATAGTGTACAATTACATTTCCGTTCGATCTCCTTTTGTTAAATAATAAGTTATAAACAAATGGAGATCAAATAATCGCTTTATCATTATCATTTCCTAACTTAGTTAATAATATAGTATTTACTGCATTGGTGATATCATTTTACTTATACATATTGGTTACTGGCATTGTGATTGTTCAATTCTTTATTCAATAATTTAAGACCTAAATTATGAAGGTTAAAAAGAGAAACTAATTGTAAGATTATAAAGTATGTCAGACAAGGAAAGATTGAGAGCCGGTTTCACCAACGCTGATCAAATTTAATCGTAATTAACTGTTAACCGCAATTGGTCGATTGTACTAAACAGCAAAGGCGATTGGTCTGTCAACGACCGATTAAGCTAACTGGTGTTGGTGAAACTGGCCCTGAATATGCCAACTTTCGAAATATATCTCGCGTTTCACAGTTGCAGCTTTGTCTCTTATGCGACATTCATAAAAGTGCATTTTAATGCTGACGCTCTGTGCTCATTTTCAACGTTAAAATCAAATAATTTGATATTCGTCAATTTCTATCCTTAAGTCCGATGTTTACGATGCTAGGGGCCAATTTCACCGACGCCAATTAACTTAATCGGCCGTTGACTGACCAATCGCGTTTGCTGTTTAGTAGAATCGACCAATTATGGTTGACAGTTAATCACGATTAAGCTTGATCGGCGTTAGTGAAACGGCCCTAGAAATCGGTCCGAGATCTCGGAGAAGGAAGGAATTAACAAATCATTTGATCACATGACCATTGTGATTGGTCAATTCTTTCTTCATCCGAGGTCTCGGACCGATTTTTAGCATCGTGGACACAAGGCTATAGACAGAAACGGCGGAGATTTAGAGAGAGAGATACCCTCCAACTTAGCACACCATGGCCAATATTCACAGACGGATCTTATATATTTAATCTTAAGTATAGTCTTAAGACTATCATTTCATGAAAAATTTTTCTACTTAGATTAAATTTTTTCATTTTATATGGTTAACTCTTTAATTTTTTGATAACATTTAAATTAAATAAGGTGATGTAATTTTGTGATAATACTTTGTATATTATTTTGAAGGAGAATTAAATAATCACTACTTTAGTTAGAAGAGAAAGTGTCTTTGAATGAATTATGGTGTGTATTATATAATAATTTCATTTAAGAGGAATTTAAATCATTTGGACTAAGTAAATAATAAAGAGTATCACTTGGGTTTTATTTTTTATTGTAATAGTAAAATTTAACTTAGCGCCACTGTTGTTGATATCAATTTTTTTATACAAATGGTACATATCATTAGATTAATATTCATTATTTATTTAATTTGGCATGGTATAAAAAAATGGGATTTAACTTGGTGCCAATTCTTGATATCAAATCCTTTATAGGAATGACACATATCATTAAAGTTAATATTATTTATTTAATTTGGTATCCAAATTACATGGAATTTAACTTGGCGCCAATTGTTAATATCAAATCTTTTTTATGAATAATACATAAAATTTTGAAGAATTTAACTTGGCGTCAATTTTGTTGATATCAAACCTTTTATACGAATACATATTATTAGAGTTAAGTAAATAACAAGAGATAGTATCATTTGTGTTTTACTTTTTAATTTGATAGAATTTAACTTGATTGGTTAAGATTGTAGCATCTGGGTTTCAATTTTTCATTTGATACATTAATTTTTTTCGAAGAGTAATAATTTTTGACAGAGAATTAAAGTTGTCATTACTTGGGTTGAAATAAGATCTGCAATAAGAATATCCTTGAAAAAAAAATTAAAACTACTAATTGGATTGGATACTTGATATTATGTACAAAGTATCGGTTTCATCAACTCGATTAAACCGAATCGGTGATTAACTATCAACCATAAGTGGTCAATTCCATTAAACAGCAAACACGACGAAACCGGCCCAAATGATTCTTTATGAAAAACACGCACACTTAGCGCTTTTTTTACCTTTTTTTAAAAAGGTAAGTTTATATAAATAAATATATACAAGATTTTCATTTCTTGGTTAACTTGCAATATCGCTGCAAATTCATCAAAATTTTTTCTTTTTTTGGCCCCGCAGATGATTGTATATTACCTAAGAATGAATTTTTGCAAGCAGTACATTTGATACTAAATTCGACATATTTTACTTTTGATAACCAATTTTATAGACAAACATTTAGAACTTCAATGGGCTCTCCTTCATCGCCAGTTTTAACAAACCTAGTAATGCACAATATGGAAAGTCTGAGTTCCATTAAATTTTCTGCCCTTCTACTATAGATACATTGATGATATCATCATGTATCTTCCAAATTCCAAGGTTGAATCCAATGTTAATGAATTTATTTCCGTTTATCCAAAATTATAATTTACTCTTGAAGTGGGTAGAGATTCAATCAATTTTTTGGATACTACAATTATGTGGAGACACATTAAAATTTATTGGTTTATTAAAAACTTATATTTTCGGGCAGATTCTTAAATTTTTGGTCTCAGTATCCGAATACTAAAAAAAAAGACTTAATTTCAAGTTTTATCGACAAAGCATTTCTTCTTTCACATCCGGACTTTTATCAAAAAAACATTGAATTCATTATTAATATTTCACTACAAAATGACTATCCCTTCTTTAAAATAGACTTATCCATCTTTAAAATAGTAAATGAGAGGATTAAAAAATTAATCTACAAAAGTAATAATGATATATCTACAAAAGTAATAATGATATATCTACAAAAGTAATAATGATGTATCTAACACAACGACAACAATGTATCTGCACAGAACGACAACAAGAAAAAATAATTGACTGTGTTATGTATTGAGGGTGTTTCACAAAAATTTAACAGCATTTTCAATGATGTGACGCATGTCATATCGTATTACAATATTAATAAATTTAGTAACTTTATTAAAATGCATAAAGATCCATTACCAATTTTACAAAAAAGAAATGTTGTCTATAGAATCAATTGTAATGACTGCAATGCATCATATGTTGGCCAAAAATTGGGCAGCAAACTGAAAACCAGACTCTTAGAACATCATAGTCACATACGTAGAAATATTACGAGTCAGTCAGTTATTACAAACCATAGGATGCATTGTGATCAATGAATTTTATTGGGAAAAGATGAAAGTTCTAGATGTTGAAAAAAATTACAATAAACATTTATTAGCCGAAATGATTCATATAAACAACCAATCAAATGGTTAACGTAAAAACGGACGGCTTTAACAATGGTCACATGGAAATTCTCAATAAATTGTAATATATTTGTTTCTTTTTCCTTTTCATATTGATCGCAATGTCACTGTGACAGTTACCGTTTTATTCGTTAGCGATTTTGACTCATGTATAATGTACAATACGTCGTTTTTTATATATCTAAATTGACGATGTTAATTAAATTTTCTTTATAATTATATAATGTTCGTGGTTTAGTCGTTTGAGGTGAGTCAGTCAAATTATCCTTTAATTTTCATTAATAACTGTTCAATAAAAATATTATGGATTGAGGATTTCGATTACTAATCAGCCTATAAACTGGAATGGTCAATAAATTTATCAAGGAAGACTCTCACCTCTTCACAGACGTTATCACAAAATTATACATCATTTCTGCTGAACATGTAAGAGCCCCCAAATAAGAACCGAAACGTTCAGGCCATTTAAATTATTGTAACATAGTATGTAAGGTAATTTTAATTTTTGACATAGCGCAATTATATCTACCAATGACTCCTATTGTTATTTTATTACTATTCATTATTATTCTAAATATAAGGAATCCATTAATTTATTGTTTTTTTATTGTAATTTATTACTTAAAAATATATAATAAACTACTTAATTTTGATTAAAAATTCGTATGTTTTTATTTCTTGAATACTCTCATGTATGTTGTGTACAAATCAGTGGGCAATATTTCATTTTCATGTGTATGTATGCCTGGGCGTGCGTGCGTGCGTGCGTGCGTGCGTGCGTATAAAATACTTTTAAACGTTTAAAAGACTTTCTGTATAATTTACAGCTAATGTCATCCCTACACTTGATCGTTCTATGTCTTCATGCGCAATCTAGATGTTATGAAATAAAAAGAGTAGAGATGACGGCAAAATCAGTCAAAATGTACAACTCCAAGCCAGCTTTATAGGAAGATACGATTATGTATTAAAAAATAATTTTGTTTAATTACATTGATATTTTAATTGATATTTGTTTAATTAAATTGATATAAAAAAATGGATATATTGGGGAAGAATATAGACTTATGTAATTAAAATGAGGTAACGTACGACCAAGTATGTATCCAGGTAACAAAGTTCGTCATTTTAATATTAAATTCAAGTTATATTTGTACAAATGATGTCAAAAGACCAAAAAGTGAACATAAGTTTTTATTCGCCGGTTTTCCAAGCCATCATACTGTCATACGTCATTTTCGTAACATCATTTTCGTAACGTCATTCCGTGACATCATTGACATCATCCCAGGTAATAAATTGTCGTCTATTTAACATCATTAATTAGTTATTCTTATGACGAATATGACGTCCAAACATCATAATAATGACGTGGATTTGTCACAGGTACATAATGTTATAAATCGATGTCAATAATACGTCATTTTTTTCGTGTTATTGACGGTTGCAAAGTCGTCCATATGGCGTCATTAATTAGTTACTCTTATGACAAATCTATACGGTTCCTGAGACGAAGTGAAAATTACAGAAATTAATAAATTTACTAGGTATTGAAGTTACAAATATTCTAGTAAATTCAGTTACTTTTGTAATTTCCACCTCATTTTAAGAGTCATAACAAGCTCCTTGACAAACTCCTTTAAACATTGTAAAAATAACGTGAATTCTTGTATTTCTTATCACTCATACAATATCATAAACTGACATCAAAAATACATAATTATTTTCATGTTATTAACGGAATAAATGTATGATGTTATTAATTGATCACTAATAATGTTATTAGTACGTCGACAATTGGCCATTCATTCAACATCATTAAGTGTGTCATTATAAAGACGTCATAAATAAATGACGTCATTAATTGGTAAAAAAAGATGACGTCATAATTTAAAATGACTAACTATCGACGTTAAAATAACGACAGCTTGCTATCTGGGATAAGTCGCCAGTTGAGTATAGTATAATGATCAATAGAGGACCAAGATCATCAAAATGACGGCTCACCGATGACGTCTGTGACATTCGAACGTCAATTTGATTTCATTAAAACGTCAGTAATGGTTAGTAAATGCCCAAAATATGACGTCAAAATGACAAACTTTGCTACCTGGGTAAGTGCATTGGATGCAACGATATGAATGTATACACATATTTTTCTGCCTGATTTATATCATTATGACCCGTTTTTATGTCTGTAAAGTTAGCACCGCCAGTTTAAAAACACAAAAATCAAAATTGTGCTAGATTGTGCTAGGTACTACGTTACCGCAAACCGCACTTCGATATTTCAAAAGTAACATTTCATGAAGTAAAATTTGAAAAAAACCGCTTTTAAAGTTCAACATCACCATTTTGAAATACAAAAAAGAAATCAAAATTATGTTAGATTGTGCTAGGCTTGTGCTAACTTGTGCCGCAAACCTAGTTCGATGACGCAATTAGTTTATTAGAAAACCGCAAATTAAGAACTGGACTCGAATTCTAAATGATGGATATTCCAAGCGAACACTGTCTACGCTGCAACTTCTAAGCCCTAAGCGAATAGGATATGATATTTTTTTTTGTTCGGCCGCCCCGAATTGTGTTACGATACTTGGTCAAAATAAGAACATAATACGTCTTACTAGAGTTAATTCAAAAATTTGTGATACTTGGTCAAAAGAGGAATATAATAATTGTAATGTAATAATTTTTGAAGGTATTATTACTTGGAAAGTATTATTACTTGGAAGGTATTATTACTTTGAAATAAAAAGATCTTCAATAAAAATATTTTTGAAAAAAAATGAAAGTTACTATTATTTAAACAATATAATATATTATAGGACCATATATGTATGATAACACAAACTATAGAAATCAAAGCATTAAACGGTCTAGTTGGATCTTAAAAGCTTGTATGATTCTTGTGGGAATTTATATACTACGTATGTAGTGTTCCCAGAAACGCGCGCCGAAATGATTTTTCGGTCTTGAAAACTCTAACTTTAAATTATTACAGTAATATCACGAATTAAATTGACTAGCAATTTTACAAATTTTTGATGCTTAACACAATGTCATGGTTTATTTCGAGCTATAATTAAATTAACTTTAAATTAACAGACGTTTCGGCTTATAAAGCCTTCTTCAGTGTTACAACGCAGAAATACAATCTTACATTAACGAATATAGAATAACGGATACAAAATTTAAAAATCCTCAATGGTGAAGTGTCAAAGTATAAAAAGAAAAATATAAAAGAATATTAAAAAAATATAAAAAAATTCGAACGTCAATAAGTATCCCGCCAGATGACAAAAAGTTAAGAACATTTGGATACTTCAGTCAACAGTAGATCAATCATGTTCATCGATAAAATACAATAGATTTGCCAAATTCCTCGGTTGAGATCGAGATTCCAGTTTGTCACAGACTTGTATCAAACGATTTGAGAATTCCTTAATTACGAATATTTTATGATATTTTATAGAATAAATAGATTTAAGATAACATATTATTAGTATGAAAAAGAGGTACAGAATCAAATAATAACTTACGGTAATTTATATAAAATACTGTAATCTAAACTCTCCATCAAAAATCTGGTTAAGTACAATAAAGATACTAACTGTTGCTCATTTGAAATTTGAAAATTAATGTGAAAACTAATGTGAAATGTAGGTCAAATAAAATTGATTTTGAATTTCATAATAAATTAACTGGAATGACGTTTGACAAAACAGAGATAATGGTTTCATTAGATGTTACTTCTCTGTTCACTAATGTACCATTGGATGTTGTGCTGGATGGATTGGTGGGAAGGTGGGACTCTATTAAAGGTGCCACAAACATTTCAAAGAGTGAATTCATTAATGCAGTCAAATTTGTCTTAACATCGACATATTTTACTTTTAATGGGATTATTTACAAACAAACTTTTGACACGCCTATGGGTTTCTCCCTTTCCCCTATTTTCCATTGTCATGGAGGATTTAAAAGAGAGAGTGTTAAATTCTTTACAATTTCGAATTTCTGCATTTTAGATATGTTGATAATGTTTTTATGATTGCACCTAAAGATAAGGTCACTCAAATTTTTAATTCATTCAATGATCAGCATGATAGATTTAAATTCACTACTAAATATGAGGAAAACCATTGTCTGAATTTTTTGGATTTATCGATCATCAATAAAGACAATACAATTATTTTAGATTGATACTATAAGAAAACGTTCTCGGGTAGATATTTATCGTTCTATTCGAATCAACATGTCACGAATCCCGCATGTCATAAAATAGGGACCATAAATAGCTTAGTTGATAGAGCGATCTTATTGTCAGATTCTACATTCTATAATAAGAACATAGAATTTATAATAATAATATAGAATAGAAAATTTGAAGGATAACGTTTATCCTCCAGGAATGATTTTTTATTATATTAACAAAAGAATAAAAAGTCTGATTTGTAAAAAAAATCCACGATGGTTAATAACACCATCTCAGATAACGTTGACACTGATGCAGTTTTAAAAGAGATAATGGTTTTCCCATATATAAGATCTATTTCTAATAACATTACTAAGTCTATTAATAAATCTAAAAACATGATTGAATATAGGTGTTTAAACAAGCTTAATAAATTTATTAAAGTTCATAAGGACAAAAATCAACATGATAAAAATAATAATGTCATATATAAAATAAATTGTAATAACTGCGATGCATGATATGTTGGCCAAACGAAGAGACAATTGCAGACAAGAATTAAAGAACATCGCAATAATATAAAATTAGACTAGTCCAGTAATCTCGAAACATATCAGAAACTAATCACGACTTTAATTGGGAGAAAATTAGTATTCTTGATTTTGAAAAAAATTATCGTAAAAGAAATAATTCTGAAATGATATACATTAAAGAAAAAAAAAAGATTTAAATTTAATGAAAGATACTGAGTTATTGGATAACTCTTATTTCAACATACTTGACGATATACGAGAATATAAATGGTCACAGTTTTGAACAGACTTGTTTTTACATTCAATTTCATTGATTTATTTTTATTTGACCTACACTTCACATTAGTTAATTTTCAAATGACAACAGTCAGTATCTTTATTGTACTTAACCGAATCTTTGATGGAGAGTTTAGATTACAGTATTTTATATAAATTACCATAAGTTATTATTTGATTCTATACCTCTTTTTCACACTAATAATATATTATCTTAAACCTATTTGTTCTATAGAATATCATAAAATACTCGTAATTAAAGAATTCTCAAATCGTTTGATACAGGTCTGTGACAAACTGGTGATTCTCGATATCAACCAAATTTGGCAAATCTATTTTATCGATGAACATAATTGATCTACTGTGAAGTATCCAAATGTTCCTAGCTTTTGTCATCTGGAGGGATACTTGACGTTCGAATTTTTTTATATTTTTTTATATTCTTTTATATATATATTTATTACTTTGATACT